>JASCZI010121237.1:7964-31553 GCA_036250425.1 Stylosanthes scabra | reverse complement strand
TATATATATATATATATATATATATATATATATATATATATATATATATATATATATATATATATATATTATTTCTATTTATTTTTACAAATTTACAGAGAAAAATATAGAGCAGTAGATTTCTTTAAAGAGCTTATTTATGTCATTTTCATTCATTATATATTTATAATAATAAATCTACAAGAGGAGGTTAAGACAAATAATTCTATTTTTGAACAATTTGCTAAGGGCCGGGTAAGTACTTTAATAATTAAGAGTGCAACTCATTGTCATGCATGCAATAATGCAACTACTTTTTAACGTATTAGTAAAATATAATAATATTTAAGGGGCCAACCAATGATAGGATATTATATTATATTTTATCTGATAGCTAATAAGTGAAATATTATAAGAATATTCAGTATCATCATCAAAAATAATATAATTAAGTTAAATTATTAGTTAATTCCTATATTTTTTTCTTCAAATATATTCATACACCATATATTATAATTAAATTCATAAGATGACAAAAATGATAGATATAACAAAAATATTATATTATATGGATATATATTTATTGAGGATTTATATTCCAATAATGAGAATGTAAATTTTGTATAATAGAATATTTTATTATATTTAATATTTATATCAGAAAAAAAGTGTACACACAAAAATATAATTTTTCTTTAATTTATATGCACAATAAAGTTAATATAAGTCTAAATTAAGTTATTTTATATTAACATTTTATCATAAATATATACAAAATTGTTTTTATTTAGTTATTTCCAATATTGTATTGAGAGTTCTGATGATTAAAATTTAAATTCATAGGTGACTCGTCTGAAATGCGGCGGTTTCATCTTCGGCATCCGCTTCAACCACGCCATGATCGACGGCGTCGGCGTGGTCACGTTCATGTACACGCTCTCCGCATTGAGCCATGGCGCACAAGACCCTCCCTTCACCCCATTTTGGAGCAGGGAGCTCCTATGCGCACGTGACCCCCCTCGCGTCACGTGCACCCACCCGGAGTACGACCAACTCACAGAATCAAACGATGTAACCAACCCTTCCACCATTAATCTCCAGCAACACTCCTTCTTCTTCGGAGATTCCGAGGTATCAACCCTCCGATCCCTCCTCCCGGAAAGCCTCTCCGACGCAACCACCTACCATATCCTAACCGCATTCTTATGGCAATGCCGAACCAAAGCGTTGGGTTTTAATCCAAACGAAGACGTTAGAATGATGTGCATTACCGACGGGCGCGCCAAGTTTAATCCTCCCATTCCAATGAGTTACTACGGTAACTGCTTGGCGCTCCCGGCAGCTGTTACAACTGCCGGGAAGCTGTGCGAGGGCACTCTTGGATACGCCATTGGGCTTATCCAAGAGGCAATCGCAAAGGTTGACGAAGAATATATGCATTCTGTGGCTGATTTTATGGTTACAAAGGGGAGGCCTTTGTTTACTACGGTAAGGTCTTGCATTGTGTTGGATACTACTTATGCTGGGTTTAGAGGTGTGGATTTTGGGTGGGGTAAGGCTTTGTATGGAGGGTTAGCAAAACCTGGTGCTGGTGCATTCCCTGCGGTGAATTTTCACGTTCCTAGCCAGAATGAAAAGGGAGAAGAAGGTATATTGGTTCTTACTTGTTTGCCTGATCAAGCTTTGAAGGCTTTTGCCAAAGTGATGGATGAGGTGCTTGAGAGTAACAAAACAAAGTAAATAAAAGGTCTTTGCATTTTAATTATGGAAGTAGCCAGTTATTCTACCGTGAAGATATTTTTATATAATATCATGTGTGCATCTATTTTGACCAATTAAGTTTAATAAATTATTTATTTTTATATTAAATAAAAAATTATTTTAGTATAAAATAATATAAAAATAACATTCAAATAAAATTTTATTTCATATTGAAATAATTTTTATTTAATATAAAATAAATAATTTAATTGAATTTAATTTGATAAAATATGTGCACACACAAAATTTTATTGCATATATAAGGATGATATTATAAATAGTTAAATGTTTTAATATATTTTACTAAATATATTTGAATAAATCATTTGACTGTTCACAATATCATCATCATCTTCATAGGTATTCATGAAGGGGACCTTTATTTATTTGGGCTTGGAATAAAATGAAAAAGTGAGCTAAGGACAAATCTCATTTTATAAATCTTCTTTAAATTGAGGGTGCGTGAAGCCACTAGTGTTATTTGTTTGTTTTTGGTTGTTGGAAATATGGGAATAGTATAATTGTGGTCGCTTCTCACGTGAATTGTGCTATGTATCATTGTCAATAATGTAGATTTGTCCTAATAATAAAGTTGATGCCATTATTGCCTGCAGATTTCATTTTTTAATTTATTTAGTTTGCACGATCTAAAAAAATAATTTATTTGGTTGGCCAAAGATTAATTATTAGATTATACCTTGGGTGATTGGTGACGTCATTGAATATATACCATAAACAAATAATTGAGACCTGATTGTTTATGCACTACCCAATTATTAAAAATGGCTTCATGTAAATGTGATTTGAATCTTGTAGAATCATATGGAGTTGTTGATTGTGTTGAGCCTTCAGCTAATTCTTTGCTTTTTCCTTTTTTAAATAACGGCATGATGCTTAGGATTTTTGAAAGGATATGAAGCATAATAGGTGTTGGGGTAGTGTTTGTGAATGGGGTGATGAGATGAAAAGGTTAAATAAAAGTTTGAGTGATGTAGAAAAATAAAAATCGAAGAGTTGAAATAAAGAATGAGAGCAATGAAGTAATGAGGTTTGTGTATGTGATGTGTGTGCCCTTTGCTTAAGAACATGAAGTTCTTTTTATAGATGAGAAAAAGGTATTGAAGTCTCCGTCGCTTGGGAACATAAGGGGTATTGGACAAGTGCTTAAGAACATAAGGTAGTACTCCATGATTCTAGGAAGCAAAAATAGAAGTAATAGTAAGGAATCAATTCCTTTGATAATGAGATGCTTTACGGGCCGGGTGTTGAATGCGTTGGACTTATCTTTAATTAGTGATCAACTTTTCTAATGAGAGGTATTATTGGCGGAGGCCCACTTTCTTCTGCATGTCAAGCTTTGAAGTGCATGGAATTATGACCCCCAGCTTGTTATGCCCCTGCCGTCCTTCTGTTTATGGTGCCAGGCGTTGGGTCTGGTTATTGATCCACGACGCTGTCTTTCAATGAATGGAAGCTGAGCGTCGTCTTACACTTTACGGACACTGTCCAAAAACTTGATGAACTTATTCAATGACTCTTACGTTGCAAGTGCACCAAATCGTATAAATAATATTACAGATGTGAGTGGATATCGTTCCTACGAAAATTAATGGACTAAGTAAGAACGTAAACAATGTAAAAGCAATGGATAGTATTAGGGATTTAAAGATACTTAAAATCAAGATAAATTATTATTCATTCAACGTAATTCATGCATAGAGGATAATTTTGACAAACTATAATTAACTAAATTCTAATTTCTTAATAATTTAGTTTCTTTTATTCTAATAGGTCGTCAAGAGGAAGAACAATCCTAGTTTAACGTCACACAAATTCAAAATTATTCCTAAACTAAATTCAATGTCACGTTATTCAATTTATTCCTAAACAATTGAAATTTATGAAAATAAGTTTCTATTAAATTCTAATATTGACTTTTCCAAGAAAATAAAAGAATCCAAAACAGAGTTTAATTATTTTCCAATAACTTTAAACCATTAGAATGAGGAACGAAACAAATCTTAGAAAAAAAGAACTATGCATTTATTAAGATGAAAGAACAATCAAGCATCAATCCATGAAACTCAAGAAAAACTCCTAACTCTAATACAGAAAAGGTTTAGTGACGACTCATGGTTCAAAATAAAAAATAAAGAAAACAAAATAGTGCAAAAGTAAGTATGCTAAGGTATCGAGAAGTGAAGCTTCACGAACTTTTATATCTAATGCCTAACCTAAACCTAAATTCAAAAACTTGTCCTAATTATAATTTAAATTCAAACTAAAATCTTATCTTTCTAAATCATAATCAGATAACAATAATAACTTTTTTTTTCTTTAACAAGATTTCAGAATTCCAATCTTGTTAAAATTTCTGGAAGGTTCTAAATGTCAAACTTGGGTATTTTGGGCTTGGCACTGGTGTTAGGAAGAAGCTGGCGCCTTCCTTTGGGTGATGGAGTTGGGTGCCATGTGCAAGGGAGAATAAGCGACGACGTTGGCCTTTATTTGGATTAGGAAGTTGGGCACCAGTTGCTGGTGCTAAATGAGCCCAGCGCGGCCCTTCAAATATGGGCGCTGGCTGATACTTGGATTTTACAATCTTAAACTCGGCAAATATACCGAATCGTATCAAAGTAATACCACTGTGAGTGGATATTATTCCCACGAGGATTGACGGATTAAACAATATTATTTAATTTACCCTTTAATTAGACAAAATCACAAACAGAGAATTTGGAATTTCAATCACAAAACACAGCAGTAACCAAATACTAACAGTGACGTGAGATTTAAGGAAACAAAGTGAATTTTTGAGTGAACAGTAATGAAAATAGTTAAAGATTTGGAGATGCTTTACCCTAAGATACTAATTCTTGAATTCACTTTCTTATTTAACAAGTAATGGTTAATTCCCAATGAACCCTAATTAATTAAACTCTAATATCTTAGTAATTTAGTTTCTCTTATCCTAACCATTTATCAATCTCTTATAAATCAATTAAGAAAAGGGGTTAAGCAAAGATTCTGATTCAATTCTATTAAAACTCAAAAGTGATCCTAGGTTGAATTATATGTCACGTATTCAAACTAGTTCTAAACCAATTAGAGATTTTAACAGAATAAAGTGTTGCACATTTATCAAATCTCTATCTCTAGTTCAATTGATAAATCATGAGAAATAAGTTTTTAACCTTTGTTATGATTACTAAAATTTTCTCAAATCAAATAATCAAAACAACACAGAAGGAGTATACCTCTCAGTAATCCTAATTATGTAGCATGAAGAACAGAAAGCTTAAATCTTGAATCTGACCAATAACTTGGAATTGAAGAAAGTAGAAAACTTGAATTAATAAGCTATGCCGGGATGAACAGAGCTCCTCATCTCAACAATGGAGTTTAGCTACTCATAATTCTAAAACTAGGATTGCAAAATAAAAGTGTACGAGAAAAACTAAGTGATGGTCGGTCACCCTAATGGCAAGTCACTATTTATAATAAACTACTAATCCTAAACAGAAAACAAAATTTAAATCAAATCAAATCTAAAACAAATCAAATCACATAATCTAATCTAATATCTAAAAGATCTCTTAACTATTTACATTTTTATCCTTGAATTAAACTCGTCTTGCTTTGCCAAATGGTAGTTGAATTGGCCTTAAGCAGATCCAAAGTCTTGCACCATAAGTCAACAATTAAGATTGAATGATTTGAAGCTCCAGTAAGTAGCAATGTAGATGGCGTGTAAAACGCCATTGTTGTGTGCAAAAACGTCACTTAAATTGAAGTTCCAGTAAGCTTGTGATGTATGGCATGTATATGGCGTGCAAAACACCATCAAGAAAGCAAGAATTGGGTGTGTAAAACGCCACCCTTGGTGTGCAAAACGCCAAGTCAATTTGGTGACACTGGAGATGCTTTGCGCGTTAGTTTTACGAGCTGAAAGATGGAGATGGGATTGTTCGAAGCTCAATATAGAAATATATATCTCGTTTCGAAGCTCTGGATGTCAGCTTTCTAACGCATTTGGAACTGCCTCATTTAGACATCTATAGCTCAAGTTATCACCAATTTAGTATGCAAAGGTCATGCTGCCGACGTGGAAATGCCCAAGAATGGCGTGTAAACGCCATGCATCATGTGGCCATTGGAAGCTTTAATTTTCTTCAAAATCATGGGCGCTTACACGCCCAAATTTGGAATGTAAACTCCAATGCTTATGATGGGTTCTGGAACCTTAATTTGCTTCCAAATCTTCTCAAAATTTTCAAGGCTTTTTCCTTAGCTTCCTTTTGATTCTTCTTTCTTCATATTTCTCTCTTGATTCTTGTTTTCTCTTCTTTCTTTTGATTTTCTTCTTTAATCCTACAAATCACATTAATTCAACTAATCAAAAGCTTTGATATCAAAAGATATAGATTTGCTTGTAAAAGAAATCATTTCTTTCTTGAATTGTAAGAAAACTAATGGGAAATTCTTCTAATGATGCTCATGCATCACCAGCCTTGAAGGTAGCCTTTAGAATTATGAAGTCAACCTTTGAAGTGGGGTGTTGAACTTTGGTGCAAAGAAAAGGAGCCACGACGCCCAACTTTGGGTTTTGGGCGCCCAACTTTGGGTGCTAGCGCTGGACTTCCAAGCAGCCACGGCTCTGGGCGCCAGTTTTAGGTGTTGCGCTTTAACGTCCATTATAAAGATATGCATATCATTTGGATGTATGTAGCTCGAGTTATCACCAATTTAGTACGAAGAGGTCAAGATTGACAGCATGTTGGTTGCTTTGTGTTTTAAGATTTTTTGAGGAGCAAAGTTCCTGAGAAACATGTAATTTCTAACACAACTTCCAAACAACTATTAGCTTGACAAAACTTTAGTTAGTACAAGAAAATAATTATATTTTAATTAAAAATTGATACTAACTATAAGAAATTGAAGCGAAAATTTACTAAAGATGCCTATGCATCAATATGTTTTTTAGGGTTGTTCCAAAGGTTACCGAAACTGAAGGTAAGGGTCATCAAATGCTCAAAGTCAGATCACATTCTATTTGTGCTATAGGAGGAAAGAACGAACTGGGGCCTAAACCGTGCAGGTCTCTTGATGCATGGTTTTCACACCCACACTTTATGAAGATGTTTGCAACTGAACGGAGGAGAGTAGAGGGTGGATCGACACATAAGAAGCTGGAGAATATGAGGAATGTATTGAAGAAATGGAATAGGGAGAAATTCAGGAACATTGAAGAAAAAATAAGGCTGCTTGAGGAAGAGATAGCGAAAACGGAAAAGAGTATTGATGCAGGGATAAATACAAATGAGAATGTCATCAGAAGGGAGGCACTCAAAGGTCAGGTGAAAATGTATAATAGAAAGGCTGACTACTAGAGGCAGCATTCGAGGGATAGGTTCATCAAAGATGTGGATAAAAATACATGGTACTTCCATGTCAAGTCTACCATAAGACAAAGGACGGAAGAATCAGATTAAGAAAATTCAGCAAGGAAACATAAAGATGAAAGACGCGACAATAATTAAATAGGCAGCACAAAGATATTTTAAAGATTTGTACACCTAGAAGAGTATGCCAGAAATTACATTTTAAGAGGGGATGGTGCTAAGAATATCCGTAGAACATGCGGCAAAGATTGAGGAAATCCCTGCTAATGAAGAAATAAAAGAAGCGGTTTGGTCATGCAACTCTACTAGGGCCCGGGCCCAGATGGATATAATTTGGGGTTCGTAAAGAAAACATGGGACACTATTAGGGCAGAATTTACTGAAGCAGTTAAAGACTTATTCCTATACAACAGCTTGCCAACAGAGGTAAATAAAACTTGGGTGGCGTTAGCACCGAAGCAGGGTGGGGGAAGGGAAATAAAAGGCTTGCGGCCAATAAGCATGGTGGGCAGCATATATAAGGTTATCTCGAAGGTAATGGTAGCTCGGATGCGACCGCTGATGACAAAATTAGTGGGCGAGCAGTAAACAGCATTGCCGACAAATCCTTGACGGGGTGCTAATCACATGTGAGACGGTGTCATGGCTTAAAAAATCAAAGAAGGTGGGTGTAATAGTGAAGTTGGACTTCAAAAAAGCCTATGGCTCGGTAAGATGGGATTTCTTGCAACATGTCCTAGCAAGGATGGGTTTTGGAGTAACTTAGAAGAATTGGATCAAGGTAATGACTGAAACAACAACCCTATCGATATTGGTGAATAGCTCCCCAACCAAACCATTCAAAATGGAGCGTGGGCTAAGGCAAGGTGACCCTCTATCACCTTTTCTCTTTGTCCTAGTGGCTGAAGTCCTAAACAAGATGCTGCTAAAGGCAGTGGAGTTGGAATTTATTGAGGAGCTGTTGGTTGCCAGAAGAAAGGTGCTATTATCTCACCTTCAATTTGCGGATGATACCATCTTATTCTGCCCCTCAAAGTCGAGAACATTAAGATACTACAAGAGAATGTTGAGATGCTTTGGAATGATGTCGGGGCTTGAGATAAATCTCAACAAGTCATTCTTGTACCCCATAAATTGTGGTAGGGGAAAGATTGCAAGAATGAAGGAAGCAATGGGTTGTGAAGTTGGAGAAATTCAGTTCACGTATCTAGGTGTCCCGATTGGTGCTAGTCCACGACGTGTATCCACTTGGAAGCAAGTCATACAAAAAGTGGAGAAAAAGCTAAGCAATTAGAAGGCGAGGCTGTTGTCTAAAGCAGGAAGGGTAATAATTAAGTCAGTCATTAATAGCTTGCCCCTTTACTACCTTGGCCTGTTTAAAATGACAAAAGTAGTAGCAAAAATATCATATCCCTACAAACGGGATTTTTTTGGGGGGTCCAATGGAGACAAGAAGGTAGTACCAACCATAAAGTGGAGCACAATTCAGAAACCAAAGGAGCACGGGGGATTGGGAGTGGAGGATCTACAGATGCGGAATGGGAAAATGTTATTCAAATGGTGGTGGGGGTACTCAGTGGAGAGTGAACCGCTATGAAAATGAATGAGCTCCTGCAACAACTGTGAAATGGGGAGGCCGGTTGGTGAGCAAATGTGTGGCACGGCTAATGGACCATGGAAGGATATTGCAAACCTTACAAGGGGGTGTGAAGTGTTCAAGAAAATCTACAACAGAGGATGGAAGATGTGCGTAGGGGATGGCAGTGACAACAGGTTGTGGCATGATCTGTGGATAGGAGACACACCATTAAAAGATAAATTTCCAAGATTATTTAGAATGTCTAATCAAAAGGGTTGCACAATAGGTGAATTTGGTCTGTGGGTTGGAGCATCATGGATATGGCAACTTCATTGGCGGAGAGAATTTTTTGAGAGTGAGAGAGCACAAATTGGGAAACTATAGGGTATACTAGATAAATACATATTGTGTGCAGGTTACAAAGATAACATGGCTTGGACTTTCAGCGCAGATGGCGAATATAATGTGAAATCTTTTATGCAGGTGGCTTTGGGAATTAATCATGGAGAGCCAAACTTGAAGCACATCTTCGACAACATTTGGAGAGGAATTGTTCCACCAAGAGTAGAGCTGCTGGCATGGTTCTCAATAATGGAGGGCTTGAACACAAGAGACAAGCTGCTCAGAAGGGGAATGGTTGATCAGAGTAAGGCAACATTTGTGCTTCGTCGTAGTGATGAGGAAACGGTAAATCACTTGTTCCTACACTGTTCATATGCCACAAAACTATGGTGGTTGTGGCTAAATTGGGGTAGAGTAGCATGGGTAGGCAATGATAATTTGAAAGGTTGGTTTGAGAATTGGATGATACAGAAAACTACGGGGGTAAATAGGAAGACATGGAGAATGCTATTTTTTGTTGTTGTGTGGTCTATTTGGTCTAGTAGAAACTTAAGTATCTTTGAAAATAAGCTAGTGACAGTGTCTCGTTGCTGGGAAAAAATTGTGGCTATGATAAAACAATGGAACATTTTGATAGAAAAGGAAAGGAAAATAAGGAAAAGGGGCATGCTAGAGAGAGTGGAGAATGAGTGGTGTGGTGGATATGCATTATATATGTCCCTGAAGTAAATAGATTTCTTGCTGGAGATTACTTAAAAAATTATAATGGGGAATTAAAATGCCTCATGGGAGAGACCATAAATGAAAGGAAGGTGAAGCAATACATGGGAGCGTGGAAGGGGCATTGTAGTTTATATTGGAGGTGGTGGGCCTAAAAGAAGAAAATATAGTGATCATAATTGATGATAAAAACATAGTTGACTGGATGCTTAAGAAAATAGAGACTAGTTGGGAATTGAGAATGCTAAGAAACAGGACTCACGTGGTCAAGCAAGTGATTCAGAATTGCGGCATAAAATATATGCATAATGGGGAGTATAAGCACAAGAAGAGATGGGTGGACCTGGGAGCAAACAAAACAGGGCAATGGACTTATTGGGAATGACATATTCAAGTGAGATGTCAAGTGAAGATTGTAAATCAAAGAATGACAGAAACAAATGAGAGTGTTTAAAGATAGGAAGTCTGATATTGCTATTTAATTGTTTTGAAATTATATGTTGAATGTATTTATTTTGTTAATGTTTTGTTGGATATTGTTAAGGAGTGACATGTTCTTGATAGCAATGTCGAAGGGGTATTTCCACCTCTTTCTCCCCTGACGGGTCGAGTTATACTGAACTATATAAAAAAAATCAATATGTTTTTCATAACTAACATCTACTTTGAAATATTAAGGTTTTTTTTCTTATAATTTTAAACATTAAATATATTTAAATATTGTGATATTAGTAGTGGTGTGGAACTAAAAATTTTATAAGATGGGAATTAAATTAAACACAAAAATAAACTAAAATATAATATAATAACAATAAGCTAAGAAATTAGCAAAAATATAATTTGTATCATGTGTTAAGTCAATAATTTCATTATATAATAAATGATAATTCTAAACATTTCTTGTTAAATCTTGTATTTACTACCCTTGAAGAGAGAAAGAAAGAAAGAAGAAAATAGAATCAAAGAAAGAAGAAGAAATGAAACTCCATTGAAGGGCTGGGAAGTCGAGAAAAGCTTCTCTTTGTGATATGTTGCAACTGAAACATTACAATACTTTCTCATTAATCAACTCTTACAATCTTATTACTATTTATATCTAGGGGTAAAGTATATTTTTTATCCCTAATGTTTTCGAAAATTTTCAAAATTATCCTTAACGTTTAATTTGATTCAATTTTATCCTTAACGTTTCAAATGAGTTTTAATTTTACCCTTATTGTATATTTTATTACAGTCAACTGTTAGTCAACTTTTTATTTTTCAATTTTATCCTTCATCTTCTTTCCTCTTCTTTTCTCTCTCCATCATCTCCTGAAACTGTCAAATCCCCTCCCTTTTCTCTTTCATACCCAGAAGCTTAGAATCTCGTTAATTTCATGAACACCATAGAAGAAATCATCAATTTTAAACACAACAAAAACTAAAATACAAAATACTAGGCAGAACAATGTGGTTATATGGACTATAACCTGGAAGAATGAGTGGAAACTTAGAAAGAATAGGGGAAATTGACTTGGGGTGTGAATTTTGTTATATGGACTATAACCTGGAAGAATAAGTGGAAACTTAGAAAGAATAGGGGAAATTGACTTGGGGTGTGAATTTCATTACTAGACAAGGGGCATTCATTCCAAGAACCTTAGGACCAGGCGCTGTCACTGGATTTTTTTATTATTGTTTTGTTTTGGACTTGTATTTCATTTCTGATTATGCTTGTTGTTTTTTCTTGTTCTTGTCTTGGTTGTACTGTTGGATTTCTGATTCCTGAAGAACACTTTTGAAATATCAATAAATAAATAAATAAATAAAACATTAACCCAATCAAAACATAATAGAGATCCAAAACGAAAGACAACATAAAATAGAGACCAACTAAAACCATAACGCCTCCACCACCTCGGCTAGCAACTTAGTAATGTTCATCAAAAACATTCACATAATCACATCATTAAGATTTTTTTTTAAAAAAAAAGACAAAACACAGATCATCAGGGTGCTCATCGTGGTCGTCATTCTCTTCATTCCGATCTGCTCCACACATTCCCCTTTTCCTTTATTTTCGCCTCTGCTGTCATTGTCTTGTCCTCTGCGCCCCTCTCTGTGGCTTGCTTTCTGTAAGTCCCACATCAGTTGGAGAGGAGAACGAAACACTCCTTATAAGAGTGTGGATACCTCTCCCTAGTAAGACGCGTTTTGATGGACTTGGGTCTCATCAAAGGCAAAACCGTGAGGTGGTGCATGAAACCCACAAAGCGGACAATATCTTGCTAGCAGGAGGTCTGGGCTGTTACACTTTCTTTTTTCGCATTTGTCCCTGTCTCTGCCTTTGCCATCACCACTACGTGAAGCAGGACCAAATCCACTGACGCGGAGGAGCACAAACTGGATCGGCATTAGGAACTGAACCGGCTGCGCAAGACCAGCAGCGCATGAGCAGAGGCGACGCCATAACAGCGGCGAAGGAGCAGTGGCGATGCTGGGCCGAGGCGACGCCATAACAGCCTCGATGCTGGGCTGCGGCGACGCAGAAGCACCGGTGGCGACACAGGGACAGGGAGCGGCGCAAGTGCAGTGGCATCGCTGGAGTTTCTGGCTATTTTTTTTTTTTTTTTTGGTATTGAGAGTTTCTGGTTATAGCTATGGATTTATTACTGCTAGAGCCCAATTGGAAATGGAAACAAGGCAATAGAGAGGAAGAGTTGGTTTGGGTTTAGGGTGATGATGAGAAGGAGAGTGGTTTGGAAGGAGACAATGGATTAGGAAGAAGAAACCGGGTGGGTTTGGGTTTTTGGGTTCCTGACCCAAGTTTTTTTTTAAAAAAATAAAGATGGTGAATGATATATTTAAGGGGTAAAATTAGAATATAAAGAGTTGACTAACGGTTGACCATTAAAAAATTAACGGTAAGAGTAAAATTGAAACTTACCAAAATGTTAGGGATAAAATTGAAACAAATTAAATATTAAGGATATTTTTAAAACTTTTCTAAAACGTTAAGAACAAAAAATATAGGGATAAGTATGTTTTTAGTCACAAAGGTTTGGGGGTAAAATCATTTTCGTCACAACCCTTTTTTGTTGTAAAATTGGTCACAAATGTTGCAATTTTTTTAAAATGGACAGATTACGATTTTGCCCCTGATTTAAATGTTCAATCGTTAAAAACCGATGAGAACTGGATTGGATCGGACAATTTCGAGAAAAAAACCAGACCGAGCTTAAAAAAAAAAAACAAATCAGCCTTTTATTACTAAAACAAAAAACAATTTAAAAATAAAAAATATAAAATTAAAAAACCCTAAATCCCCAAATTCCATCCCCAGCCTCCATCAACTCACTCTTCTCATCTCACTCAGTCTCACCTCATTTCACCTCACCTGGCTGCCGCCGTCTACGTCTTCGCTGATCTGCCATTGCCGCCCTTCTCGTCGGCGTAGCCGCATCAGCCCAGCGCCGCAGCAGTCTGGCACAGCATCCCGCAGCAGCACCCTCCGGTCCGTGCTCGCCGCCAGCCTCGTGCCATGTAGTGGTGAGGTTGCTGTGCTTCGCGGTCCCTATCCCAGTTTCATGAGTCACGACTCCCTCTTCCACCACATCGTCTGCTGATTCCGACGATGGTAAGGTTGCTGTGCTCCGCGGCTCCTCTCTGCTGCCTCTGCATTGTTTCCGACGATCGATGCTTTCAAGGTGTGACTGATCTCTAACTCTTTCTAGTTTCCATTTCTTCCTTGTTTTTGTTTTCTTAATTTTGCATGAATGTTCCCTATTCTTCTAATTTATTAGAATGTTAGATCCCTACTTTTGTTTTTGTTTTAGTCTCTTTTTTTTTTTTCTTACATGAATGCTTCCTGTTCTTGTAATTTATTCTTGACTTACATTATTCTTTGCTGTTGTGTGGGGTTTGTGGAGAAATAGAATTAACAAGATATTTAGGGATGAGGAGATGGATCTTGAAGACTTATATGTGATGGCGTTTAGTACAACAAATCAATGAAAACAAGAAAGAGGGGGAAGAAAAAGAATACTACAGTAAGTATATTGAAGAAGTGGATATGCAGATACATAGAGCAATGCTTAATCTGGGAGTAATATAACTCGGGGAATTTATGTCGATTACATTGCATTTGATTTGTTTTTTATTTTTGTGTTTTTTGTATTTTTTGTATTTGATTAGATATGCTTCATAATATTAAAGAAACTAGCACTATGGATTGTAAGATTGTACTTGAAAACTCACTTCTTTTTGGGAGGAGTTCCAACGAGTAGTAATGATAAAAAGAAACTTATTAGTGTTAGCTCCTTTTTTTTTTACATGAATGCTCCTTGTTAGAGTGCTAGAGATCTAGAGTGCTTATTATTCTTCTAATTTTAAACTTTTAAACCAATGACTCGTATATTGACCGGTTTGATGACCGATATAGTTTTTATAATTATGCTGGTGAGTTATATACACAAGAGGGGAAGGGGCAAAAATGTCAATCCGGACAATTTTAAAAAAATTTGCAACATTTGTGACCAATTTTACACAAAAAAAAAGATTGTGACCAAAATGATTTTATTCCGAAACATTGGTGACTAAAAACATATTTATCTCAAAAATATATTTACTGTACTAATTAATTCACCACTCTAACTAACTATTGTACACTTAATATTTCTTTCCGAAAATGAGGAATACATAAAAAAAGCATAAAAGAAATAATAATTTATTTTGTTTGGGTCATCTCAATCTTTAAATGAGCTAGCTTATTACTTTTAATTTAGCTCATATTAATTTTGTTTCAACATGTATTTAAAGGTTCTCCCATAGAAGTATTTTTCATTAAAGAGAGTATATTTCATACCATTAAGTTATAGATCACGATCTGATTTAACCAATTAAGTTTAATCAAGTTTTTTAATAACACACGCCTTTCTCTTTCTCTTTCTTAATGAGTTTGATATTATTTGATTCGTATCTCTAATACACTTTGGTTCCTTTTTATAATGGACTTATGTTTTTTTTTTCAATAAATTGGATTCATTATTTTCTAATTTATCATTTTTAAAAAAAAGAGAACGATGACGAGGGATGTATGTAGTGTGTTAATTCAATATATAACCTTCGTTTCTTTAATAATTTATTTTGTTTTTTTAACGGTAATGCTATCTATATCACTGCACACCTTCAAATATTTTATTTACAACACAAAAAAGATAAATATCAGTATAGAAAAATTCACAAAACATATGAATATAACATATGATAGCATAGAAACAATTACGTATAGCATATAAATCATATACCTCAACACATAAATCAAAATAGAAGAAGAATACAAGAAATGCATGAAGGTGTAGGGGTGTATGAAGATGTACAATTGTACATTAATTTTTTCTTTAATACACTTTGGTTTGTTTTTTTAATGGAATTTGGTTCGTTTTGTTAGATTTGATTTTATTTATAAATTCTATTTGTTTTTTTTATAACTTAGGTTCATTTATCTAATTTGTTGGCCTGATAGAGTCTCCTTGAGGGTCGAAAAAAGTGTGAAGTGGTGAATTATTCCTAATACTATTGTGAAGATTTGGGAGGACCCATCCTTTGAGCAGGACTTTACTTTCAGAATTCAAATAGTAGAAAATTGTGATCCTTATCTTTTATTGGTTTGGCAACTTATGTTGGATTATGGAACACGGAATCCACAAGCAATTAAAGAAAACTAGATTAAAACAAACGCGATGCGCGGAGAAATATTTAAATTTGTTATGATATATATAATATGATTTATAAACATATTTATATATATAATTATAGTGATAAAAAGAATAAATATAAATTATTTTAATATTATAATTATTAATAATTATCTAATATATGGAAAATGAATATTATTTAGAAAGGAATTATACCATAAGTAAATATAAAATATCAACAATGAAAAATGAATAGTATATATATTGAAATAATAAAGTAGAAATTGATTTTTTTTATAAAATATGTTAACCTAATATTTTTTTTCCGATCATTGTTAGATTCATTTCATTTCATTGCTTAATGGAAAAAAAAATTGTCACATGGATGAAAATTATTTCTAATATAGCTATTGAGTGTTCAAAATAAATTATAATTTATCTTATAATTTATCTTATGTAAATTTTTTTACATACCAAGAACAATAATGTAATACATGTACATTATAAATATTAAAACTTCATACAAGAAATACTTTTTTTTTTTGGAAAATGTTCATATACAAACTTTCTTCGGATAATCACAATCATGATAACGTCATCGTTATACTTTCTCCTACTACTAGCCGAAATATTCATCAATTTTTCTATGCTCAAATTTAAATAATCAACATCAATAAATTAAAACGAAGATAGTAAAACAATTCTCAAGTAGAGAATTAATATTATAGTACGTGATAATTATGAACACAAACTTTAAAAAAAATGAAACAAAAATTGATAAAACATGTCTGTATATGTCACTATTGAGAGAGGGGGAGAGAAAGAGATAGGAAAAGAAAAAAAACGAGTTACTATTGGATATGTTTAATACTTTTAGTTTTGGAATAAGAGTGATTTATGATTTGTAATTAATATTATAAAACGGTTATAAAGTGAATAGGTTTAGTAAGCGAGAAAACTCAAAGATTATTATTATAAGAATTGGAGTTATTGGAAGATGGTTGTATTTAATGGTAGTTGTGGTTGAGGTTGAGAATAGTGAGTTTTAATTGTAATGCAGAAATAATAAATAAGGACAATGAAAAGGCCTAGAATTGATTGTGTGATGCAAGGCTATGTTAGCAATTGAAAGGAGATGGCTTGTGAGTACTAAATATTGGCCTAGAGTTACACTTTACGTGACTTTTCATTAGAAAAGTAATAAATACATGTAGTAATAATTAATTAATATTCATGAAAAAATTATTAGTTGTTTCAAGAGTAACTCCCATTTTTTATTTTCTCTAATTAAATGATGCCACATATATAATATTTAATTAATTTAAATTTAAATTAAAAATTAATAATAATATTAATTACAGCAATGTATTTTCTGTCTCTAATTCTTTTTCTCTCTCCGACTCTTCTACTCCCTTTTAAGCTTTTAAAATTTCATCGTTTTAAGTTTTGTTTACTTTGTTCAACAATTTTTTTTTTATCTTTCTTTATAATTTTTTTTTTGGTTTTTCTAATTGTGCTTTCATTGTTTCATATTTTATCTTAAGAACAAAGAACGGAAGGAATAATTGAGATAGAGAAAATACATAAAATGTTGATGTTTTTCATCCAAAAATTTATCTATTTTTTTTTTAAAAATTATATTTGTTGATAAAAATAAATGTGTACAGTGCTACTATTATAATTTTATAAAATTTTGTCTTCTTGCATGTAAAAGAATTTATTTATGATTAATTAAGAGTGAAAATGAAATGAAAAAAAATTACATGCACAAATTTATCCATGTTCATCTAAATTTTTTTTCGGTACTAGGTCCAATTTTTTTATGCTATTCGTAACTAATACTTTTAGATTGCGCTTAATTTTATGAAATGTGTAAATATTTTTTGTGTTGTGTTTTAATATTTTTGTATTATATTTATATATTTTAACTTGGATGAAGTTTAATAAATAAAAGACTTGTACATATAATATTACTAAAAGGAAATAATAATCTAATAAAATTTATGTATTTAAACAATTTTTAAGTAATAAATTTAAAATTAGTTTCTTGTTAACGCTACAATATATGATTGAATACATGTACATTTCTTTTACATTTACAACATATAAAAAATTTAAATTTAAAATAAAATCCATTATTATTTAAATGAAAAAAGAAAAAATAAAGAAGATAACTTGTGTTTTTATGTTTATTCGCACTTGTTGACAAAAAATAAAAAAACAATTATAAAAAGAAATATAAAAAAATTGTTCATGAAAGAAAATATAAAATTTCTGTGTTTTTTTATTTTTTATTCTGATAAAAAATTTTATTTTAGAAGCTTAAAAGAAAATAAGAGAAAAATAATAGGAGAGAGAACATATTGCTGTAATTAATTATGTAATTAAATATTGTACACATGGCAATATTTAATTGAAGAGAGTAAGAAGTGGGAGTTGTTTTTGGAGCAACTAATAATTTCTCATATTCATGGCAATTAATTGAGGAAAATTAAGAGACCCTACTAAGTAAAAGACTTTTGCATTCTATATTTCTATAATTGTTGAATTGTGTCAATTTAATTACATGGCATTCTAATAGTGACTTGAAATCCTAAGATTGAATGTGAAGCTACCTTGGTCTCTCCTTTTATAGATTATAAATAGATAAATAGATTTCAGCTTTAAGTTTTCTGGATACATACACCTATAATGTTCATACAGGTTACCACATTATCTATTCTTTCTTCCATGAAGTTCCTTCGATGCTCCATGAATGCTTTTGTAAAAAAGGAACTTGGAAAGCCCTTTGGAATCTTCAATGCGCCCCAAAAGTAATAATCTTCATATGGAAACTCATACATGATGGTTTAGCACCTAAACAACGCCTCCATAGTCGTCTTCCTCAAATCAACATCTCATGCACGCGGTGCTCCTCTGTCTTTGAATTTGCTTTCAACGCATTAATCTTCTGTCTCGAGGTAAAGGAGATTTGGATTGTTCCTCGCTCGCAAGTGTGATATCTCGAGACCCGCTTCTCCCCTCTTGGCAGTGGTGGATTGCGCTTGTTACATCTCAAATTCGGCGTATCGGATGTTAGGAGACCATTACAAAACTCACCTATCTTCTTTGGTCACTGTAAGTTGATAGAAATTCAGATGTCTTCAATGTAAACAGAAAAAACCCTAAGGAAGTTCTGTCCCAGAAAGAATCATTCTGAACAGAGTTCTTAGCCTCTTCCTTGTCGGCATCAGAGAATCCCTTGAAGTTATCCCCAAGACTTGTTTTCTTTATTCTTCTATTCTTTCTCTTTGCTTTGTTTTGAAACTTACACAAGGTTGTATTGGTCATTTCAACAATAAGATTTATATATTTTTGGTAAAAAAAATATTTAATCAAAATTCTAAATTAACTCCTAATATTTTAAATTATTTTATTTATTCCAAAAATTTTTCAAACATCTTATTTTAATTCTAAAAAATTTCAAACAAAATCACTATTTTCTCACCATTAAATTTAAGATCTGTAATATCGGGGAATATCTTAATGCTGTTCTAGCTCTACAATTTTAATGAGGAGTTTAGAAGCATAACAATAATTGCATTTTCTTCTAGTAAAGAGGAGAAATGTGTCTTTGGGAGGTGTTCTAATTAGCCAAAATCATACTCCACCAAATTTGAACAGCTGCCACATTAAAATAAATACTGATGCCGCTGTTGTGGTGGGTCAGGTTGCTGGTGTGGGAGCAGTGGCAAGAGACTCGAGACTCTTATGGATCTATTTTTGGCAACAACAACTTGGAAAATTGACAAGGACACTGAACCCCACTTAGCTGAAGCTCAAGCTTGTGTTTTGGGTATGCAATTTGCTAGAGATTGCTGTATTTTGGATATAATGAAAGAAAGTGACAATTTGGAAGTTATCCTTGCTATTTTGAATGCAAGGGTGAGGATAATTATTTTGGTTATTTTATAGCTGATTGCCTTAGCTTATTCCCTTGTTTTAGATCTGTGAATATTTTGCATGTAAAGAGGAAAGGAACTAGAGTTGCACATAGCTTAGCTAACATGGCTCTACCCAATCTTGGTTTCATGTGCGCTAAAAGATGCACCTAAACAGATTTGTATTTTGGCATCTTTGGATTGTCTTTTTCCATTGAGTTGATTTGATACCGTTTACACTTTGAGAAGACAAAAAAAAGAGGAGAAAGGTTTTTGTTTTTTTGTTTAGGAGAAAGAGTTTAATGAGATTATAATCCACCTTTTGCAAGATTACATTTACTCCGTCTTGTCTCAACCTGTTTATTTTGGTAATTAGAGTCGTACAAAGGGATAAAGGTTTACCTATGAACAGTAATTGTTTTAAAATGCAAAAACCGCCCATTTGTTCATTAGTATGAAAATTAATCTGATATTATACATATTTTCAACAGCTTAAATGTAACACCCTCTCTTCTTTCTCTTTCAAAAAGAAAATAATAATAATAATTATTGACAAAAAAAAAAAAAAGAACTAGAGCTCTAAAAGGGGGAAAAAAAGAGAAAAAAAGAAAAGAAAAGAAAAGCCTCATTTTTTACTCGCTATTCAAGATGTAGTACAACAAAATTGACAATGGGAATGTAGATGATTTTGCCTCCACCCGTTATGCTGTTCCTGCCTCTTTAGACACCACATGGCATTCAGCGTTCATTGTTCTCAAACTCAGGGTTCCAAGTTCTTTGGGAATGTAGATGATGAAGCTGGGACAGTAGGGTTTACCCACAGTTCATGACAGGGATACAGAAAAAAATGCAAACTTCTAATTCCTATTCCCTATAGATAGTTCTAGCCTAGTCTGCAGAAAAATTTACAATAATAGACAAGAGGATAGAGGGAGGGGCTATATAAACACAAAATATAATATAATAAAATCCATGAAAGCTTAAAAGTTTTTAAGTAAACAACTTAAGGGTGTCCTCGTATGGAAGTATTGTTTTCAGCTAAACTAAGCTTTTCCAGAGCCAATTCCTTGGCTATTAATCGAAGTAATATTCGTACTAGCTCCCGTATTCTTAATTCCCTGTACATCAAAAGGCAAAAAAAGATTAAAATAGTAACAGGAAAGGGGAAAAAAATGGAGTCTCTTTGATTTTATTTATTTTCATTTTCAATTTTTCTAATTTTGTGAAATAACAGCAACAAGATTTTTGTGAAGTTGAAACGAGTAACTTGGTTCCTCTTTTTCCATTATATTTACCTTGATGTAACAAGCTCACAAAAGGAAGGTAATAGCACAAAGAGATGGGAGCGATTGTCATCATTCTCCTTGTTCTCTGCACTTCCCAAACATGGGTTTATGGGGAGAACTGATGCTGCTTCCGGATGAACAGCAAGACGTGCCAGTTCTTGAAGGACGAAAATAGATTCTTGAAGTCTTGCTTTTGGTAAAGGATACTCACCTGCAGGAAAAATAAAGCAACCATAAAGTAATTTGTCAGATGCTTGGGAGATGAAATTAAAATTTTGGAAAAATTATCTTTTCATCTAAGATGCTCACCAAGGCCATTTTCGTCTGCCACAAACCTCCTCAAGATGTAATCACATCTGGTCATGAGCACTGTAATAGAGGTTTTGCATACTTCGGATCTGGTAGTGTTCCAGTCAACTTCATGAGAATAACTAAGAACATTATGAACAACTGGTTAAAATATAAATATATATCATCAACACATGATGAGAGAAGAAAAACGAGGACTTGAGATCAAAGTCAGATAAGATCAATGATGAGTGTTCTAATCGCATTATCCTATCCTATGTTATATACGGTCAACAGATTGGATCTCATCTAGTAAAAATTTATGCCTGCATTCAGGTTTCTGTTGGTGTTATACAAGAGTTAATAATCAGGCATCTAAATTATACCAAAAGAATGTTACACGAGAAAATTTTCCACAGAAAGAAGACAAACAAAAAGAAAACGCACATCAAAGATTTGGTACCAAAAGCATTCATTACATCTACAGTATAACAAAGCCAAGAGTTTGATTCAATTATTCCCCATTGGTTAGTTACCATCAAGTAGAAGATACTTAACACTTAGATTAGAAATTCAATTTATTAATAAGAATTTAATAAGCATTCAATTGGTGGTACCTGCTCAAGGAAAATAACTTTTGTAAACAAGTCAAGGAAAATCTACTGCAGTGTGGAGGCATGAGCTCTACTGTCTCCACAGGTAATGAGCACGTGCGTGATGCGCAACGGTCTAGAGTAGACACTAGTCGCTGCAAAACCTGAGAACAAAGGGAGTATTAGAAAGGAATATTGAAACGTGCTGAATCTTTTGCTAACAGAAGCCTTTTCCAACTATATAAGCTTTATGTGTATGGAATGGAAACTGGAAAGCGTGTGGGTTTGCTATTGCTATTGCTTTTCAAACAAATGCTTATCTTTTATAGTTTTTTTAAAGTTATAAGGGCTATATTTGATAAACAAAATAAAAATTGCTTTCAATAAGTACAAGCTATAATAGTAATATTTGGCAAATTATTGTAAGCAAATCAGGCACAATATATATATATACACATATAAACACTTCAGAACAGTGAATAAATAAGAACTCTGAACAACTTTGTTTTATTTTTTTTTAAAAGGACTTCTAATATTGGATAAATAAAACAATAACTAAGATGTTAGTTCTCCATCAGCCTGTAATTATTTTAGGATTACTTCACTATGGCGGGAATAGTGACAAGCCAGGCTTTGATGCTGCTGAAAGTAGTTACAGCTTTTATACTAGTATTACTTAGCATATAATCAAAATTAATGTACGGAAGTATAACTGAAAAAAATTATAAGATCAAAAGTCAAATACTTTCGCATCTATCTTAAGGGTATTTGGCAGAAGTTGAAAAGTATTGACAATTTAGATACTTATTGCTTCAAATCTAGCTCCCCATACATGGTTAGGTACCAAATTATTCAGTTTGGAGGATCAATAATGACAGAGTACATAACATATTCGCATGTGAACTTGATGGTAAATCAAGTCCCAAAATACTTCAAGCCTGATGAAGTTCAGGCCCAATCCTACCAACAAAACGTCTAATGTCAAAGACTGGGTGAAGAGTGAAGATTTTTATTAAAATTAGAAAGAACACGTGCATTCCACATGATAATTTGTTTTATTGGCTTTTTTTTCATCCTAAAAGAAATAATCTTCACTCTTCACCAAAACTTCACTCTTCACCATAGCATTACCTTTTTTCTTCTATCCTAGTAATAGAATGGATGCACATGTTCGTAACAACTTTATGTGGTCCTGACTAGTATTAAGATTTTTTAAATACTTACTTCTGAAGGGGCATCAATTGGCGACTTAAGGACCGTGTCTCCAAGAATACCTAAGATGGACATCTCAAGGGACTCATCAGCCTCTAACACCACTGATGAGAGGGAATTCGAGGGAAGAGCTCGTCCACAATATCCAACGAGGAATATTTCGTATACATCTGCAATTTCTTTCCATATACGTGTCTTGGCAGGTTTGTTCATAGATGTTTCTGGATCACCATTGGTTAATTTTCTGATGTAGTCAACAACAATACGGTTGAATGCTTGAACACCTAACCTCCACAGTGCACTATCAGGATTGTCTCTTCTTGTTGTCATACATCTGAAGGTACCCATGACAGTGTTATTTAATAGTATGAAAAAAAAAAACCCCTACAAAAAAAAATCTATGCATAAAAATCAAGAATATGCAAACATGTTAACCAGGTGAATATCTTCAACTCAGGCATAAATTTTCAGGGCCATTAATTTTCAAGAGTAAATGTTTATCACTTTAGTTTTATGAGGAGCTACTTCAGAGGTTGTTGGTGAGTTGGAAAAAGCTATTTCTACTCTCTAACTCTTCAAGGAGTTTTACTCTCTGTGGACATGCAACCTATGGATATTATTTCGGATGAGTTGGGTTGTTAAGTTTCCATGAGTTGACTTTTCTGTTGTGCTCCTTTAATGTTACATGATTGAATGTTTCAGTAATTTATATTGGGGGGCCAACACAGAAGATGCCACTCAAATTTAGGTTGGGATATATGAGGCTTTACCTGATATTTAGCAATTAAGTCAAGCTTCTGAAATATTAAAGGATACAGTAACTATCTATGAT
>JASCZI010121236.1:24856-41652 GCA_036250425.1 Stylosanthes scabra | reverse complement strand
TGGCAATTCGAGATAAAGACTTAAAAATTAAAATGGCGTACAAGATTACGTGACAATGTAGGCTTCCCCCCCCCCCCTAAACCAAGCCACTAACCAAATAGAAAATTATTAAAAAAAAAATCCAAAAGAAAAGCAACAACTTTACAACAATTTCTTTGTAAAAGAAATTCCAAATTCCAAATCATAATGCTAACCGCATTAACGAACCAAGTTCCATTGCCAAAGTAATTTTAAAGAGTTCTGTCATATTTCATGTGACACTTAACTTATATTTTACATTTTTAATTAGTATCATACTCCACTTTATTGTTGATTTCTTTCTTTTAATAAAACAAAAAATATTAAATCACTATAATCTAACACCTAAAAAGAAGGGAAAATTTGAAACCTGAGCAATATCTCCAAGAGTGACTAAGATGGAGTCCACGTGCGGCACCACGTTAACCCAACCCGAATCCGAAAGCAGCGAATACTTCTTATCACGCCTTATCTGGTACTGCAACGCCACCACATACGGGTAAAACCCGCCCGAGTATTCGGGTTTATTTACGGGTCGGTCTTCCGAAATCCATGCGATTGAACAAAAACGGGTTGGATCATCTCCGATCGGGTTTTCCAGGCCCAAACCTTTCATTAACTTGTCTACGATCTTCAGGCCCAGTTTCTCAAGAGAGAGTGAGAACTCGCGGAGTGAGCACAGAGTCAACTCGGTTAATGACTCGGTGGAGCAGGACGAGTCAAGACGTAATGACTCGCCAACTCCGAGTCCAACATCATCGCCGTTTTCGTCTTTGTCTTCGTCTTCGTCATCGCGTTCGTATCCGAGTGGCCAGTTCTTTGGGAAGGATGATTCCTTCTTATCACGAGGGAGGTTGAAGAGAGCGAGCGATTCCGACTCGGCCGAGTTGGCGAGTTCAGAGGGGACTGCGTGATCGGTGAGTTGCACGAAACCGAGTTGGGAGAAGGAAGAGAGGATGTCCGTGCTGTTGCCGGAGAGGGATATGGAGGGAGGACACGTGGCAGCGGCGGCTGCGGCTGCGGCGGAGGAAGATGAGGTGGTGGCGAAACGGCGGTTAGTGGGGAGAGAGAGGTTTGGTGGGAGGCGGTGGAGGAGGCGGGAAAGAGCATCGGCGGCGTCGGAGGTTGAGAGGAGGGAGGTTGGGTTTGCGGAGGGAGTTGGTGGTGGTGCTGTTGTGGCGCCTCCGTGGAGGTTGGGGAAGGGGTGGTGGTGGTTGTGAGCTGAAGAGGCCATAACGCGAGAGAGAAAACACAAGTGGCAGAAACGTGACACTGAATATTTTGTTGTGCTGCTTTGGTTCGTACCTCCGCATATATTATGGGAAACATTTTAAATGAGTAATGCTAGGAAATTAAAGTTAGGAAATTCATGAGTGTAATTAAAAAATTAATGGGTGTTAAATAGAAAGAGAAAAAAAAATTGATATTGACTCTCTAATATTGACTCCCAACACTTTTTCATTTTAAAATATACTCATATTCTGATATACTAAAAACACTTTCATTATATTATGAGTGATAAATATAAGGTAGAAATTTACTGGGCAATTATTTTTACTTAAAGTTTTAAGTGAAAATCATAAAATAATTTAAGAAGAATATTAAGTAATTATTCATTTTAATTTATTCTAATAATTATTTAATTATTAATATTAAAAAATATTAATTAAAATGTATATTAAATTATAAATTAAAAATGTTGAGATTTGATTGCTAAAAAAATAATACTATAAAATTAAGTTATCATCTAAAATTTATATAAATTATCATTCGTAATTATATATTAGTTTTTTATTGATTACATCAGTAGGCTTTTTCTAAATATATGGCTAAAATAAATTGCGATTTAATTCTCCGTTATAACTGCATGTATATTTTAAGGAACAATGGAATATCTCGAAAGAAAAAAAAGAAAAGATATGAGCGTTACATGGTTAATTCAGGGGACATGCTAATTATTTAATTTTATCTGATGCAGAAATGTATGGTTGAAACTTGAATGGCAGCTTTTGCGGCTGGTGGTGTATATTATAGAGTTACAGACTTACAGTTGCAGGTTGCTTGGTATAATAATGGGGGTTCTTGTCTTGTGCCCCTGCTAACTGCTTGCATTGTTCTGAGGAAAAGATGCTCCTCCTCCTGACGTTTGAAAGCACAATCCAAGGGATCTCATGTGCTATTTTATTTGCACAATTTCAACCCTTATTCTAAAAAATAAAAAAAAGTTGATTATCAGACTTCAAATTGTGTGGTTATCATTTTAATCGATTCTTAAATTTCGGAAAATACATGAATTATTTTTAAAATGAACCAAATTAAATTGGACCAAATATATAAACAAGTCAACAACGATCAGCAGAAGAGGGTCAAATACGTGGATAACAAATTAGGATAGGATGATTTAAATATCAAACTAGCAGCCACTTTATTTTTCTTTAGCTTAAACACGTTTTCTTTCATTTAACATGATCCAAAATTTGTGGTTTTGTCTAATAATATACCACTTAAAGAAAATAAATTTGATAAACTTAACGCAAGCCAGCATCAACAACAGAAGCATTGTTATTATTGCTTATACAGGGTTTCTGTTTTAGTCATTTTGATTCATTAAGAATGAAGGCGCTTATGCAGCTTGTTTAAACACTAATCCACCACGTACCTAACTTAGTTTAGGTGAATGTGACGTAATGCGTTGAAATTAATAACTTGTTTTATGGGTTGAAACATAAAAATATTTATACTGGGTGAGTACGACACTCTGGTTGGAAAGAAAATACCCAGAGACACCGAGAGGTATCTGTAAAATAACTTGTTTTATGGGTTTATTATTGATTAACACTAGCTAATTAATAAAAATTCAATCAATATTAGTTAATAATTTAAATTAGATATTCTATATTTTTAGATTTTAGATATTTTATTTTTAAAAAAATCTATGAAATTATATTTATATTTAATTTTCAAAAAAATTTTATTCTATTTTTAACGTTTTGAATTTTTTTTAGGTTTGATTCGTTTATTTTTTTTATTTTCTTTATTTATTATTTTTTAAATGCATTTCACACTCTATGTATTTTATTATTATCAATAATGTTATATTTATCGTTATACATCTCCATAAATTTTATTAGCAACATGAAATATATAAATATCAATACAGAAAAATTTACAAAACACATAAATATAACATACGATGGTACAAAAATAGTTATGTAAAGCACATAAATAATGTATTTCAACATAAAATTTAAAATAGAAAAAAACAAAGAGTGCATGAAAGTGTATAGTAATATACGCAGATTAATTATATTATTACATATTTGAATTCTCACCTTTATATAAAGGACAGTAATTTGAACTTTGAATATAATTGTCTTGCTAACTCAAAATTCGGATTATCCAACGGCCAAAAATGTTAAGGAGCTAACATGTTATTAAAATTTTTAATTATTAATTGAATTTGGAATTTATTTTACAAAGTTTAGGGTTGATTGAATTGCTTTATTTATAAAGGGTCCTTTTTGGATGGAAGAAAAGAAATAGAAAAGAAGGAAGTAGAAAGGAAAGAAGGAAAATGAAAGATTTTGAATAAATTTTTATTTTGTCTTTGTGTGTTTGGATGAGAGGAAAATTGAAAAAAGAAAAGAAAATAAAGAATAACTTTTTTTTATTTGGTTGAAAAAAAAGTGAAGGCAAGAAAACTATATTAGTATTAAATGATTTTTTTGTCCTTGTGATATTTGAAAATAATTTGAAAATAATATTCTATATATAATTAAAATAAATAAAATATATTAATACAATAAATAATTTAAAATAAATAAATAAATAAAATAAAATAAAATATATTAATATAATTAAATGAAACAATAATTAAATAAACTTTTATTATTATAATCATAAATCAATATAATCATAAAATAAACCAATGCTTTTATTTTAAATCAATTATCTATAAATATAAATTATTTAAACTCAATAGGAATAAAATAATTTATTTTATTAATGTCATTTTTAAAATAACTTAAAAAATTATATTGTATTATAACAACACTACAAAATAGAGTTGTGAAAAAATAAAAGAAAAAAATGACCTTCTATTTTACTTTTTATTTTCAAGGGTAACATGGAAAATTTATTGATTTATAGACTTCTCCTTCAGTTTTCCGTCCACATTGGAAAGTAAGAATCACCAACTTTTTTTCTTTTTGTACTTTTTCATTTATCCTTTGATATTTTCCTTTTAAACAAACAAAGAAAAATCTACCTTTTCTCTCCTTTTTTCATCATTTCCTTTTTTTTTTCTTTCAACTTTCACTCCAAACAAACAATCCTAAGAGAGTATATAATAACTATATTTATCCTCAAAATCTTTCCTCCTCATTAATACATAAAATATTAAAATCTTTTTCTTCCATGGCTTGATTTTGAGCCTCATTCTCAATTCTCTCTTTAGGATAATTCAAGCTTTAATTTGTAACTTTTTTTTTTACAGTACATAAAAGATACTTAAATTGAACTTCTTAGTACTTAGTTCTTACCCAATTCCCCCTCCCCAAAATTATTAATTCTCAAACATATTATTAAGATGTGATTTAAGCAAATAAATACAATAATATGAGAATTGAATCAGATCGATCGGTTTGACAAAAAAATCAAGAATAGATCCCTTTGTTTGGTCCGATTCGAGTACAAAAAATTAATTGACAGAAGACTTACTAAAAAAACTGATGAAACCGGTAATAAATTAGTGAATAGCAAAATCAGATCAATTTTTAAATAGAAAATCGATTTTTTATCAAAATAATATTATTATATTTTCAATAACTTTATATTTTTTTTAATAGTAAAGAACTCACAGGTTATGTTATGGGAGTGAGTCAAGCACAAGTAACTATTAATTACATTACAACAACAATAACATAATAAAAAATCATTAGCTATTATCCCTGCCACATCAAGTAATAAGACATCATATAAGGCAATAACAACACATACGACTCCTCTGATTGTAAAGTGCACTTGGGTATTTTTGTAGCTAGTTCAGTTTATTCTTGCATCATCTTAGGTTTGTAAAGCTCTTTCCTGATGTTTAACTCCTGGGAACAAATTCTATTTCTTCCCAAATTTAGTTTAGTGCATCCTTAGTGCTTATACAACTACCTCTAAAGATTTTATTATTCTTTATATTCCAAATCTCTCAAATAATGGAGAAAAAAGTAATCTCCAACTTTGTCTCGAACATTTGGATACCTTGCATTGCATCTATGACTCAAAACACTCATTTTCACACCTTGATCAATTACATTTCATGTTCTAAGTATTCAAGGAGCGACACCAAAGAGACTAAGCAAAATTACAAGCAAAGAACAAATGATAAACAGTTTTTTTTTTTCTATTTCTCACACAAGACACAAATTGTCATATTTTCTTTTAGAATTTTACATCTTACTAATTTCTTCCTTGTGTTTAACTTGCCCAACATAACAAACCATGTCAATAGTTTAACCCTTGAGGAACACGGCTGCCCATAGAGTCTTTTATGAAATTTACATGTTACTTTCTCTAAGACCCTTCTTGTGCTTGTATATAATCTGCAGATATAATTTAACAGAATACTGTTTAATTTTTTCATGAGTCCATATCAGTTTGTCCTCCACCCCACTTCTTACTCCAACTCTACTCAAAATCTGCAACAGTTCTTTCAATTTTTCTTCCTCCTATTCCCACAAACTTCTCCTCCATGTCAAACTCTAAACCCAATTCAATCAATTCCAAACCCCACACTCCTTAATTGTATTTGATTTTTCATTTGATAGCGTGTACAATCGCGGGAAGATAGTTTTCAGAATGCTTTCTTTCATCCAATTATCATTCCAAAATTTCATAATACTCCCATCTGCCACCACCAATTCAGCACCAGTCTTGAAAGCTTCTTCAAATTCTCTATCCCATTTGCCAGTAATTTTGCTTCCCTCAACCTATTACACGACTTGACCACTCTTCTTCACAGTGGTCATTCTTCCTTATCATATCTTTACCACCATTTGAACAACAATGCAAGGATTATTAGTTCTACATCACCCACCCCTAGACCTCCTAATTTCTTAGGTTTTTGTACTATCTCCCATTTAATACACGGCATCCCCTTACTATCATCACCCCTTCCCCAAAAGAATCTACTTTGTAAAGATACAATCTTCTTTGCAACAGCTCTAGGGATTCTAAACAAATTTACGTAATACATTGGTAAACTATTGAGGACAACTTTGATTAGTACAAGCTTACCATATTTCGTCAAAAGTTTGCCTTTCCATCTGCTAAGTCTTTCCTCGATTTTCTGCATTACTAGTCTCCACGTTTCCACCCAGATATTTGATTAGTAGTCTTGACCTTCCACACTTTATCACCTGACATGCTAGATCTGCCTCCTCGTCACTGACATTCAGCCCAATAATTACAGATCTACTGAAGTTTATCTTCAATCCTGAAATGACCTCGAATCCCAACAAAATCCTTTTATAATTACTAATGGTGTCTTGATCAAAAGGACAAAATAGTATAGTACCGTCAGCAAATTATAGATGCGCCAAACTGATCATATCTTCACCAATCTCTAGCGGCTTTAGATGTCCACTATCTCGTAATCTGTTGAGTAATCCGTTCAATACCTCTCCCACCATCACAAATAGAAAGGGGGACATTGGATCCCCCTGCCTTAAGCCTCTCTGCAGCGCGAAAGGCCTCGTTAGAATTCCATTTATCAATATTGACATGCTCGCCTCCAGACATATTTGAATCCATCTCCTCTATCGTTCCTTAAATCCCATTTTCTCAAAAATGTCTACAACAAAGTCCTATCTAACTCTGTTATAAGCTTTTTGGAAGTCAAGCTTCACAATTAATGCCTTTCTCTTATTCTTTTGTAACCAATTCACAACCTCACATGCAATGAGAGCTCCGTCATAAATCTTTTTTCCTCCCATAAAAGCTGTTTGTACTTCACCTATCAAATCCAGCAGCAACCCTTTCAATCTCCCTGTCAAAACTTTCGCAATAATCTTGTATACACACCCAACCATGTTTATGGGACGAAAGTCTTTCAGGTCGTTAATGCCACCCTCTTTCAGTGACAATGCTACCCAAGTAAGATTAACATCCTTGGGCAGCACATAGAACTCAAATAAATTCAATATTGAACGAGTAAAGTCTTGGCCAATATATCCCACATTTTTCTAATGAACCTAAATTTATACCCATCTGGGTCAGGAGTCGGTCCGATTACTATTCGACCTCGGTCAGACCCTTAAACTATTAAATCAGTAACATTATCGATTTAATTGTCGGTCCGATTCTCGCAACCTTATATAAATATAATTGAATTACGGAATAAACATTTTATAATATATATTGTGAATTTGTGATTAGAAAATATTGCATGCAGAAAAAAAATTAGCGGCAAAATTAATAGTTAAATATTTTTGATGATATACATCTATTATTTTATACATTTTGAATATATATTTTAAGTATGAAAAAATTAGGAAGCCAATACATTATGGCAAATAGGGAGCCAATATACTTACGGATGATAACTCATAAATTTTGGACTTAATTTTGAATATATGAGTTACGGATGATAACTCACATAAATTTTGGATGATAACTTAATTATTGGTTACCTAACGTTGGTTTCGTAGCATTATTCTTTACGTATTTAATTTGTAATTAAGAAAAATGCTATATAATAACTATAATTTATTTATTTTTATCCACCTAACAAACTAGGTAAAATTTTCAGGGAAAAAAAACAGAGAATTTAGTTTAGAATCATCTACCTATTAGTAAAATTCAATAACTACTGGTCAATCGTACAAATTATTTTTATTTTTATGGAATAATACGTTTGCAAATTTTGTAAGAGAAAGAGAAGAACTGAATATCGATAGAGTAGATCAATGAATAACTTCCACGGGCCCTACATTTTCTTTTTTGCTTTTCCGAACAGATCTTCATAAGCTCATAGCTCCCTTGCAGCTTCAAATCGTATGGTGGAACAGTCGAAGTGTTCCCTTCAGCCTCGCATCACCGTCCATCGTTTTTCTCCCATCATAGCAACAAGCGCCCCTGCACGACGCATCATACTGGTGACTAACACGGTACCTGAAACCCGCGAAGAAACAGAGGGAAAAAAAAAACTACATATAAAATCTTCAGGCTTCAACACAGAAAGAAGCAAGACTGCAAGAGTTCATTCTATCCATTCATCATCATCATCAACAGCAATGTTTTCTAGATTCTTCCAGAAACCTCCGCCGGAACAATATCCTCCCCCACAGGTACGTGCGTGCCTCCATTTCCGCCATGGATCAATGCTTTTCTGTCTTTTTTTTTTTCCCTGGCGAATTCTTCGATAGATTGTTTTCATCGATTGTGAATTTTGAATGTGCGAAGTTTCTTTGTTGAGCTATGCATTGATGTGATTATGCGATTTTTTTTTTTAAATCGATGCTGTGTTTCTGTTCTTTCTGCAGCAGGAAGCGGGAAAAGAAAATTCTAAATGCGCGGATTTCGATCCGCGAGTTCTTCTTCACTTCGGAGTTCCATCTACGGCGTCTATCCTTGCATTTGATCGCGTCCAGCGTCTATTGGCTGTGGGAACACTGTGAGTTATTTACCAAAGTAGATTTGCATGCTTTTGGAAGTTGGAACTAACTATCAGAGCATGTGATTAATTTTTCAATTGGTTAGGCGCTAGGCAGTTATTGTTATGTACTATAGCTGATGATACGTTGAATACTTCAATTTAATTTAATTTTTTTATTTTTTAAGGGAATACATGTGTAATTTTGTTATCCTTTCTATTGGATGATTGAGGAGAAGCATATGTATTGGAATAGCAATATTACACTAGTTTTTTATGGTGTTGTGAACTTGATAAGTTTCTCATGGAGAGATTTAGTGGCTTTACGAATTCACTGTGGAATTTTCTTTACTCTTGCAGTGATGGCAGGATAAAGGTGTTTGGAGGAGACAATATTGAAGGAATTCTTTACTCGTCTAAGCAAACAGCCTTCAAGAATTTAGAGGTTCGTAATTTTCAGTCAATTTTCAAATTTAGAAACTATTTTTTTGAATCAAGCATTCAGTCTCTTGTATATTATAATTATGGCCTGGATAGTGTGTCTTCTTTCTTATTTTTGAGTCTGTATCCGTGTCTAGAGTCATGTTATCACAAGTATCACGTGATGCGAGAATAGAACTGTTCTCTCTGCATGTTTGGAGGTGCCCGTGATTGAGCTCTAGATGCAACAAAATGAAATGTTTTTTTTTAAGAATTTCCTGAATATCATAGTATCTAATATTTCTTCATCTCTCTCAGTTCTTGGATAATCAAGGTTTTCTTGCTAGTGTATCAAGTGGTAATGAAATTCAGGTACCTTCTAAGGCTACTAAACTTCTTAAAACTGTCTATGATCAGCCATTTTCCATGTCTGCTTATGATTGTTTTTTATTTTTCATCCGAGCTTTCTTTATACCTTATTTCTTCTCGTTTGCGTCTTATTCTTCCCCCTTACCACTGTTTTATTTACTAAGTTTCTCATTATGTTTCTGATGATGGCAGGTTTGGGATTTGGAAAGCAGGCAAATTGCTTCTGCTTTGCAGTGGGAATCCACTATAACTGCTTTCTCTGTTATTTATGGCACCAGTTATATGTAAATACTTGTTCATGTGATTTGGAATCAGTACTTGCATAGAACAATTTCTTATAAACAATGCACATGGATTTATTAGTTTTCCCTCTGCTTATGATATTTAGGTATATTGGGACTGAGCATGGGATGGTATACGTGTTGAAGTTTATCGCTGAAAGCAGAACAATTGATATATTGCCTTATTATGTTCCTACAAATGTTATATCTGGTAAGTTTTCTACTAGAATATTTGTACTTCATTTTGGAAGGGAATAGAATGACTTGTGAAGGGTCTTAGATAGTAATTAGAGCTCAAAACTAAAAGAAAATAAAATAAAAGAAAAGAAAAGTTGTGCTATGAGTTATTGTTAATTTGGCTTCTATTTTTCGGGATTGGAGGGTGGATGGGAATCCCACAGTTTCGCTAAGTTTAACATCTAACTCGTTTCGAATAACGCTCACCTTTGCAGATGCAGTTGGGATATCACTTGATCAAGTCTCAGTGGTCAGGGTTCTTCATCCGCCTTGTTCCAATGGAAACAGGTAGCACTTGAAATTATTTTAAGAGTTTCTCTAATGATTTCCTTTTATGTTAATCTTGACTTTCCAAGGTTGTGCTAGGGGATCTTTCTATTCTATTGTAATTTTTTAGATTTATTCTGAATTTATGTGAAATAGTGAGTTTAAATTGGATAGGTTTGGCTTGAATATAATAAAGCATAGCAACCCTTTTGCTACGTTGTGATACTTGTATGGAATAATTCACTCCACAACAACCTATTATTCTAACATAATTTGGTATGCAATTTGCAATAAAAGTAAGCAGGTAATATTTCAGGATCCGAATCCTATGGATCTTATTCAGACAATCAGACTTGTGACCTTAAAATTTTGTCCTTCATAGCATTTAGATAACTTGAATGCCTAAAATCTAAGATGATATACATGTTGTGTTAATCGAATAATCCAATATCCATTTTGGTTCTATGCTAATTGATTGCCGTTGCAATGTAGAAAACACGAATTAAAAGTCATGTATGTAGAATATGTGTTTGTAACAATAGAACTTAACAATTTGCATAATACATAAGGTATGTTTATTTATTGATTCAATAAAATCATCATTTTGCAGACTGTTGATGGCATATGAGAATGGCTTGATAGTACTCTGGGATTCTTCTGAAGATAGAATTGTTGTCATCCGAGGTCAAAAGGACAGGGAACTTAAGATAGAAAGGGTGACTAGTTATCCAAATGACCCTAAGGATGTTTCCTCGGACAATAAATTAGATAATGAAGAAGAGGATAAGGAGATAAGCTGTGTTTCATGGGCATCTAATGACGGTTCTGTTGCTGTTGTTGGTTATGTAGATGGTGATATAATGTTTTGGGATTTGTCAAATGCCGACTCTTCTTCAAATCATCAAGCTCAAAAGTTGTCTAATAATGTTGTCAAGCTTCAATTATCATCAGCAGATAGAAGACTTCCTGTTATTTTTCTACATTGGTGTGCCAATAAATCGTTTGGTAATAATGGAAGCCAACTTTTTGTGTATGGTGGTGATGAAATTGGGTCGGAAGAAGTTCTGACAGTAAGATTCATACTCATAGTAGTTATTTTTGACAATGATGTCTTAATAGTTACTATTAGGGTTAAAAGAAAAAAGAAAAACTAAAATCCTAGCTTTTGGTGTGTTTGTGCCTTTGTGGTGTCTTTATACAGAACATGATAAAACAGCCATGATTACCACAATTTCCTGTTACAACAACCTATTTTAGACATTTTAGTGTTAACAACAAAACCAGTTGGAGGAAAAAACCCCGTCTTATGTGGGCTAAGGGTGGAGATGCTAGTGAAAGCACTTTTCATGAGTTAACCCCTTTTTATTTGACTAACTTTTCTTTTCAGAAGTTTTCTTTCACGATAAATATACTACCTGTCATCCCAATGTGGTAGAGTTGTATTCACTATTAATAAGGAAGAAAACAGGCTGCAGGTGTGAGCTCAGGGAGCAGACATTGTTCAGACTCTGCATTGCTAGTTCATTGTTTTCTATAGAAAACTAACTACTTTATTCGAACTGCTTATTGCTACAATCAGTTTTGTACTTTTTCCATATCTGATTCGAAATTCTGTCCGTGGCTTGTTAAACTTTCATAAATTCAACTTATATAGATTATGATACAGCCTTTTCTCTTGCTTACAGGTTTTGGGCATTGATTGGTCATCTGGTATAAAAAGTATTAAGTGCACTGGTCGCATTAATGTTACACTTAATGGTTCCTTTGCTGATATGATTTTGTTATCTAGTGATTACCATACAGCGGGAACTGGTAATATGATATTTGTGTTGACAAATCCTGGACAGCTGGATCTTTATGACAATAATTGTTTGTCGTCTTTAATGTCTAAGCAAGAAAAGAAGACTTCTGCTCCTACACTGCAATATCCCATGGTCATACCTACTCTTGAACCCTACATGACAACTGCAAGGCTTGCTGTGGTGGACCACGATGAGAAGAAATTTGGGGACTTGTCTCAGGTAAATGCATATTTAATGGGTCTAAAGATTTGTTCTTTTTTAATCAATAGTTTCCATGCTTATGGTAAACTGTCATATTTGTCATGTTTGCCTTACAAATGCTGGTAACTTGTTTTGAAGATAGAGCAGCTCTATTGTCACCACTAATAGTAAGAGATATATGTGTAGATTCTTGTAGCCGCAAAGCAGCATTTAGTACAAAACCAGACAAGTATGGGCGTAAAGTGGCCTTTGACCGGTGGTGTTCCAGGTCAGCTTTTCAAAGAAGGCCATCACATCATTCAAATATATATAGCAGGATACCGAGATGGATCTGTTCGGATATGGGATGCCACATATCCAGCTTTGTCACTAGTTTACAACATAAAATGTGAGGTTAGCCATAAGCATGCTACAAAAATTAACTAGCATATATTTTCTAATGCTAATAGTTGCACTAATATTAATAGGAGCTCGTATATTGAGACTTAACAGAAAATGATTACTGCAATTGGTAGGTGAATGATGTTAGCAGTGGCAGTGCAAGTGCACCAGTGTCAGCATTGGATTTTTGCCCTGATACTCTACATCTGGCTGTTGGTGATGAAAGTGGTATTGTAAGTATACGTGTTGAAATTGTTTATCATTCTATCTTCGTAAAATGAAGTCTTCCATCCCTGATAAGTTTATCTTGTCGGAGTGTAGGTTCATCTATATGGTCTAATACAAAGTTCCAGTGAAACAACCTTACACTTTGTGACTGAAAAGGGAACTGAAGGTTGGGTATGCTCTCTATTTGACTTGAAAATAAAATCAATATTTGTTTCAAGTGTCTCATTATGCTTGCAGCATGGATAATTTCACAAGCACACGCCACCTTGTATTTGAATAAACTTTTTATTTAGAAGGAAGGGGGTAAACAAGGATCTAACCAGATTCTAGACCACTTGTCATAGAGGCTCCAATAACATTTTCTAAACTTTCCCTCACAAAAGCTTAGTAGTTTTATTGGGTTAATGCAAATAAATGGGTTTATATCATAACACAGCACATTACACAAGAGTTAGTTAGTTTTCAGGTGCAGAAAATGTACAATCTCACTCGTCTTATACTGAAATTCAATTTGCTTTATTTAGAAGAATGAGAACAGCACTAGTCATAGAGGTTTTGATACCATATGATGAACCATTTCTGCCAAATGCGTAAGCTATTGGGTATGGCTTTACAACTTAACATTTGGAAACGAAAGAGAGTAAGTTAATTTGGAGTTGTTCCCATTTCTGCTGGTGTGTGGTGCATTTGGTAGAAGTGATATGAAAATGGAGATTCTTGTTGTCTCTGTTTACAATAGAAATCGAATTGATGCTTCTAATATATAGTTTAACCTGTTTTTATCTATTGAGACAGTTATTAATAAGCATCAAGGAGATGGACCTCATTGCATAGCACTCTTTTCCCTTCAAAGTTCTGTTGTATGCATCCTGCAGTTTGCAAACCATGGAGGGAAGCTTGCTGTTGGATATGAAAATGGCCAGGTGACATCATCCAGTTCCTTAATTTGTTTGAAGGAAATGGAGTATTTATTGTCACTTTACTTGTCAAGTACCTCTTTGGATTCAGCAGGAATTGAGTTTCCAACTTACATGTTCTAGTCCACTTTGCAGGTTGCTATGCTTGATATCAATACATCATCGGTTTTGTTTCTTATGAAAAGTGAACCTAACTCACCTTCAGCAATTGTTTCTCTGAATACAAAATTTTCAGACCCATGTAGCTTAAACATTCCACAGCAATCTGTATCAGATAATTCTGATAGTTCTGGAAAGGGGCTACTCTTAATTATAACAAGGGATGCAAACCTTGTTGGAGTAGATACTGCAAATGGAAATATGGTCTGCAGCAGGAGCATGAGTCTAAATGGAAAATTGAATGCAATTTCAATGTATATTATAGGCAAGTAATTCAGTTTGAAATACATTCATAAATATATAAAATTGCCAAATAATTACATTAATTATCTGGTGCTGCATTGTTTCAGATGGTATTTCAGAACTATCAACTGAAACGGAGTCATTAAAGTCGCCTCAGAAGAGTGATTCTGGAATGCAAGACAATGCTCAATCCGAAGATGCACAAGTTGAAACAACTAATACTGTAGAAACTTCATACTTCAGGCAGATAGTATCCGACTCTCTCATTTTACTTTGTTATGAGACTGAATTGAGCTTACACACTTCAAAATCTGTGATAGAGGTGCAATTCATCATGTCCATTATTTTTCAAATTTTAATTTATTCCTTTTCACAGCTTTATGAGATTATTTTTCAACAGGATAGCAGCAAGTGTATTAAGAACGTGAACCTCATGCAGCAATGCTGCTGGACTACAATCATTAAGAAACATGAGAAAGAATGTGTTCTTGTTGTACTGTACCAAACTGGAGGCATTGAACTAAGGTGAAGTGCTTCGTTGGACTACGTGTGTCTTCACATTACCTATTCAGGTCACTAGCCGAGTCAGGTTCTAATGAGAGTACCCAATGCTTAAGCGCCCAAAAGAAAGAAGTTGAACTTCATTTGCTAATAACTGATAAATAAATTTAACATGGACTCTTAACAAATTTAAAATATTACTTTTCAGTTTTCAAATAAATGGTGTATATATGAAAGATGGTTAATTCTATATTTTCTTCATGACGGGGGTTTTTGGCTCCTCCTCCTTCCAGATATTAAACCTGTAGTTTTGCCAAGTGAAAAATTCATAATGAATTAATGATATGTACTGCTCAAGAGAAATCATATGTTTTGCTCTGAATCCATAATAGTAATTCTTGTCAAATGTTGGCATTGATATTTTTCCGTACGATAAGCTTTTGATGGATGTAATGTACTTTCATCAGGTCCCTACCAACTTTGGAAGCGTTGGGAGAGAGCTCTTTAATGTCAATCCTAAGATGGAATTGGACAAATGACAGGGAAAAGACAATATGTTCTTCAAATGGACAAATAATTCTGGTTTGTAATTCCTCCTGGAAACTGCTATCTTGTTATATTTTGGTGCAGGAACCTGTTAGATTGGTCTGTTTAGTAAAGTGAATTTGGTATTACTTAACCAATATCCATTCACTCAGCTTTTCGTACAGTGAATCATGCAAGGAACTGCACTAAACTGAACTCTTCTTATTTGGAAACCAGTAGGCCAAATAAACAAGTTTATTCTATTTCTCCTGTTTTATTCCTTATTTCTTTTAAGAATCACCTGTGATATAGAATATATCATTAACATTTAAAAATACAATGTGATCTTTCTAACTGCACTAAATAATCCACAATTGACATCAACATTTCTGCTTTAAAGGAGAAAAATGAAAGTTCACTAAAAGCGCTAAACATTTACCTTCTATGTGCATTGGATCTTTTGGAAAGCATTTTGTCTGAAAGATCCTAGAGACCTAGAACATGCATTTCATGAATAGCTCTTGTAATTTTACAATTGAACAAATTCCAGTTGCCTTTTGCTTTTGTATCAGACCCATGGTTATCTTGTTTTTATAGGTCAACGGGAATGAAATTGCTTCAGTATCACTGTTTACATGGCAAAATGAGTACTGGTATCTTTCTGTTCTCCTTTCTTTGGCCATGTAAACTTGCTGAATGTGATTAGCCTCTATAAAATATTATAAAGAAAGTCATATTTACAGACTCAGTAATATATAACCTTGATTTTAAAACATAATCTTTCACACTAATTTTAGGATTCCGGAGTCTTTTCCTTGTCTTCACGATAAAGTTCTCGAAGCTGCTGTTGATGTTACTGTGAGTCAATCTCCAAGCCAGAATGAAACACAGGTCCAGATTTTTCAGACTTTCTGTGCTTTTGGTTCTTTTATTACAGTTTTCAGCATTTATAATTCAACTTACCTTGCCACAGGGAACAACTTCTGTCTTTGCTTATTTTGTCAAGAACTTCACTACGGGAAAAGCAGATCCAAATGCAAATCAACCAGCTCAGCCTAATATTTTGGAGAATCTAGAACGATTATTCTCGAGTCCTCCCTTCTTAAAGCCTTCGTCTGGCACAGTTGATCCACTAGATGCTTGGGAGCTTGACTTAGGTCTGTCCTTAATTTCTTCTGCTACCATCTATATTTTATAGTTTGAAACCTTTTACTTTCTCTTGTAGATGATATTCATATTGATGAACCCATAGTCCTTTCATCTACACAGAAAATCGACGATGACAAAAGAGGTACATTTGTATTTCCTCATTGTGGTATGTCTATCTTTTGAATACTGAATGGTTGGCTTGCAGATGAAGGAAAAACAAAAGATAAACAGAAAAGTGATATGGAAAAGAAAGGTACACCTCTATTTTTTTTTTATTTCCTCATTCTGATATGTTTATCTCTTAAACACTGAATGGTTGGCTTGCAGATAAAGGAAAAGCAAGGGACAGAGAGAAATTGTTTGAGGATGCAGGCACTGATTCAAAACCAAGAGCTAGAACAGCTGATGAAGTTAAGGCCAAATATAGAAAGACAGAGCCAAATGTAAGATGTGA
>JASCZI010121236.1:2799-21367 GCA_036250425.1 Stylosanthes scabra | reverse complement strand
CCCCCTTCTGGCAGGACCCTTTGCGGAATTCTGGGCAGGGAACACAGCTGTAAGGGTATTTGCGCGGGTCTCTCCTCCTTGCGTTCTCCCCTGGATGAACAAATGGACACTCAGTCCAATCATGGGAATAAGCCCTTGAGCATGGCTTCACCTTGAAGCTGTACATCCTGAACTCATCAGTTCCATAGACACCGTTGTTGATGTCCGGGAGCGAAATATCAACTGGATATTCTTTCTTATCAGCTCCTTCCTTTTTCTCCAAGCCTTCTTTCAATGAGAAAGAAGAGAGCATCTGTTGCTCCATCTCCTGGTTGAAAAACTGATCTCTTTCACCACCTCTTAGAAACAACTCCATGGCCTTCCTTCTTGAACTGGACAAAGAATTGAAGGCAGGAGCTATCAGATTAACTGGCTTATTACCACTAGCATCAACGCAATCGGTATCAGCATGGGCATCGAGCAAGAGCTTGACGATCTCCAGGGAGGATTCAGAGCCCCCAGCAACAGCACAGTGGAGAGCCGTTGCCCTATCAGAACCACAGGCCCTGTTCACATCAACCATCCCTGTCTCGACAATATACTTCAGCACCCTGGTGCTTCCAAACAGTGAAGCAATCATGAGAGGGGTCCTCTCCTCGAATCCCATCTTCTTTGATCCGATTCTTCTCCCATACCAAAAGCCTGTCTCGTTTACATCTAGACCCTTCTCTTCCACTTCTTTTCTGAAAGCTTCGAAATCATCGGATGCAGACAGCTCAAGCAAAGCTGAGAAGTTATGGACAACATCCTGATTCTGCTTCTGAATCTCACTTTCCATGACTTTATCCAAGGGAGAAAGCTTACTTTTTGAACCACTGCACATGCCACAAATCCTGCATAATTGAACAGCATAAACTCAATAAGCCATAAAATTCAAACCCTATTATCATTTCAGGAAAAGAAAAGTAGCTAAAAGCCCTAACTTTACCAACAAAAAATTCCCAATCCCGGTAACATCTAACAACAACCATCGTTTTGCTTCATTATAACATCACATAAAAAGATTTATACCAAATCAACTAATAACAGATCCTAGAAAGTATAATTCTGTATCAGGCATCAAATATCTAAGACAACAACGTGGTGTTATAACACCAGCTTTTTTCTTCCATTAGAATCTCCGCAAAAAGATTAAACAAAGTGACACAAAAAGGTATAGAGAAAAAGGGGCCAAAAACCAAACCTAAACCCAAAGTTTGAAACTTTGATCTACCCATAATCAAACCCAGAAACCATTTTTCATCAATTTCAAGCTACACAAGCCAGGATCAAGCAAGAACACCCAAAAGAGGGAAAAGGAAAATCTTTTTTTCACATAGTCAAAACTCAAAACATGAAGCAGAAAAAACAAACACATACCTTTGAGCAGAGAGGGAGAGAGAGTGTGTGTGTCTGTAATAAGCTTTTTTGTTGCAGGTAAAGAGAGAGAGTGAAGAGTGCGTGTGTAGAGAGAAGAAAATCGAGAAGACCTCGATTGAGAATTGTAGATGAGGAAGCAAGGTTGGAGGGGGAAGCCTTTTTATTGTCTTGGAGAACAACGCCCACCAGCAACAGCTAATAAGAGAAACAAAGGAAGACGAGAGGAAAGTGTGACTTTTCTTCCTCTCTCTTTCTCTCTCTCTCTTCTCTTTCTCTCTATTTCTCTTTGGTCAAAGTCAATTATTCAATGCCAAAGCTCTGGGTCCCACTTTCAGCGCTTGCATTTTTTGCTCCTATCTCCTTTCTTTCCTCTCAGAAATGCAAATGCAAATGCAAATTCAAATCCAAATCCAAATCCAAATGCAAATGTAAATGAAACTCCAAATGAGATTGAAATGCAGTTTAATTTCTCGTGGACCCCACCATTGATTGATAATTCATTGATTCCCAATTCCATTATCCTCCGATTTTTTCTTTTTCTTTTAAAAAAAAAATAATATTTTCTTCTCTAACGGGTGGTTTCACTCTCTCACGTGCGCTGACTAAGCTGTGAATCTCTCTTGGTCTTGGGTACGCGCAAGTGTCCCGGTTTTCACTTCCTTAGTCCTTGTGTTTTCTTCTTCTACTAGTTGATATTTTCTATTCCCCACAAATTGCATCCAAATTAAAGCTTCTAGGTTCACTTCACCTTTTATATACATTGCCCAAAGCCTTAATCCCTTTTTAATTATATAGATTAAGTGCATTTTAAGCTTTTTAACATGTTTTGTACTATTATCTTCTAAAAGTTGTGGTGATTGTAAATACACTAATACCTGCATACTTATTAAGTTCCCAGAGTGCAATTAATATCGGGCAAAATGGAGAAGGGATAATCACTAGAAACCTTTGGCTTTAAGGCTCCTTTTTCTATATATGTGAGGATGGATGTTTACACCTTCATTGTATCTAATCTAGTGTGTGTATATTATCATCTAAGATATTCAATGATTAAAATTCTACTACACATGACACCATGTATAAGCATGAGACTTTTTTTCCTGGGTGCCCTTCAAATAATGGTGTGCTAATATGTTGGATGTATAATAGACGAAAAATATTTTCTAAAGTTTACATAAAGTGATAAAGTATACTTTAATAAATTTGTGAGGTCAATTATTTTGATTTAAAAATAATAATTAAAACATTATTTGATTATTTTACTAACCTTCTTATCTTAGAGAAATTCCATTATTAATTATAAATTTCACAAAAAAAAGCGTAAATCGACTCTAAATAATAATAATAATCTCAATTTCTTTCGCACTTTCTCCTCGACCCCTTCAAATGAAAGTAATCTAGTCATTTAGACATTTAGTCTTTTAGAGATCCATTCGTGTAATTTCAAACTATTAAGGGTTAGTTCAACCAAAAAAAAAAAAAAAGGAAAAAACTATTAAGGGTTATTAATTTGCCTTTGTTTAGTTGAACATCAAAACACACATGTAAGTTAGGGGTAAAATAATACTGAATTGTCATGGATATACCTTTTAATAATTTCGTATGCTAATTTTCGGCCTAATTTTGTCTATTTTCTTTGCATTATATTTGCATGCAATAATTTTTTTCTTAATCAAAACAAACTGATCAGGTATCTACCCAATATCCATACAATAATTGTATTATTGCAAGAAAGTTAACGAATTCGTCAACCATGTTGCCCCTTATGTCATGAGTCATCACTAATCCCTTATCATTGAATAATAATTATATGTTTATAAGAAGAAAAAATCATATTATTATGTAACTAATGGCTCTTGCTTTACATCTTAAAATAAGCAACCGATGGTGCACCTCATTTTTCAGAAAATTTTATATTTAGTGTATGGTACTAGTCCCATAATACTATTCTCTTTTGAATTCTACTAATTTTCTTCTTTCCAACTCTTGGACTTTATTTAATTAATTAAATGATAATGTTGAAGAGAGAAGAGTATGGGAACAAGAAAGGGGACCACGAACAAAGAAATAAAGCATGTGAATTATTATATGATATATATTATGAGGCTGTGGCAGTTCAACCCATAATAGTTTGAACGCGTTTACGCTGTTTATTATTAATTTTTTTTTACTATGTTATTATGTGTTTTTTGGTGACAACTATGTTATTATGTGTTTGGCTATTTCAAAATCCTATAATCTAATAATGTGTGTTGATTGTTGGGTGCTTAGTGAGTGGGTTTGGGTGACAGACAGCAATATATGTTTGTTTCTTGAGTCAGCGTTCCACTACTATGAATACTATACTGTGCTATATTATTACCTTGAATATAATTCAAAATTGAAAAGCCTCTTCTCTGGTCTTCTTTCTCTCTAATATCTCTGTATGTCTTATTAGAGTGTAGCACTTGGAAATAAGAGAACCACAACTTTGACGGAGTCATATACTACTTCTTTTCTTCCATTACTTTTTCATCTACATACTTATCTATGAGTGAAGTACTATGCCACCTTATTCTTATTGACTCCAATCCAGCTCATATATTTTAGTGTAATTTTTTAAGTGAAAACAATTTGATTGAATAACAAAAGGAATTTGAAAGTGTGTTGAAAATTTTAATGGGGTTTATTTTTGAAAACATTAATAAGTATTTTTGGAATATTATAAGATTAGATAACATTAAAAGTTTAGTATCATGTTCATGATATAATTGTACAGAGATAGGATATGGAGTCAATGTTGTTTGAATTAATTTCAGTTAATTTTAGTATCATGTTCATGATATAATTGTACAGAGATAGGATATGGAGTCAATGTTGTTTGAATTAATTTCAGTTAATTTTAATCTCACTCAATTTAGCATACTCTGATATGTTGTGGCACGGTTGAAGCTTCATAAATCATAAGGTCATCCAAACAATACTTAGTTTGAATAATAGTCAAATTTGCATGCACTTGCCGTGCTAGTAGTTTCTAAGAAGCAGCTAAGGATTGGGTTTGTGATCGATTTGTTTTAGTATTTTTACTTCTGATCTTTTTTAAGAAATTTATGAAAGAAAATAAAAACAATAAAGTCCTCTTTTCTTTTTACTTTCTATTTCTTTTATCTAAAATCTCAACAAAAAAAAAAAAAAAAAAACTTAAAATTAACTCAAATTAATCGGTTCAATCAAATTAATCAAAAATCAATCATCAAATTAATTTGATCTAAGTATAAAAAAACGAACATTAAAATCCGATAAAAACTAAAAATCGGCCAAACAATCAATTTTTCAATAAGTTTTATTTTTAGCCATTAATCCATAAAAATTAGTAAAATAGATTTTTTCTTTTTAAAAAGTTATATATTTTTATATCATATTTAATATTAATTTAATTTTAAATTTATAATTTTATCAGTTTAGTTATCGATTCGATTTTCTGAAACTCAATACAAACCAAACAGCTTTAACAATTTGCATATATAGTTATCGTTAATTAATAAGCTAGATGGGAACTACCCCATCGGCCATCTACTAATCTGCATAATTAACGCACTTAATATCTTTAGATTGCTTCTTCGGTGTTCTTTGTTGGTAGGTATTTTTAGTTTGCTTCTTCTTTGTTATTTTATTATTATTTCTTTTTATGGTAGTTTTTTTTTTTTTTTTTGTTATGGATGTCTTCGTTTTTGTAATAGGTAATTACATTTGAATGAAAGTGTAATAATGCCTTCTTCAAATTATAACACTTATATTTATTGATATCCTTCGTATTATTACAGCATATTCAAAACAATTAGAAAACACCATGACTTGAATTGCTCACAATGACTCCATGGAAGAAAACCAATATTGCAATTCTTTATTTAGCTTCATGAAGTGCAAAACACCTCCTATACATGCCAAACTTGGTTTTGCTGTTATGAGCGAGTCTCTTAGAATCAATTTCAAGTAAAATTTTAGATACGGAAAACAATATTTGACAAAAAGAGTCTTATAAATCTTTGGATCCTTCCACTAGAATAACTAGTCTGTGTAGTAATGATTTTTCCAAAATTTTCTAATTCAATGCACATCCACTTTAATTATAGATTAAACTTTAAATATTTTAAAAAAAAAAACATTCTATCCCAATTTGACTATATGAGATTTGCTTAAATATCAATGATCTACAGATAAAAGGATACAAAATGAATGTGACAATTAGAGGTATGGAACGAATGAATGGTATGCATTTGTGTTTTTTTTTTTTTTTTTTTTCTTGTCATGGTATTTTTATTTGGATTTTGATATGTTTGGGATTAGTTTTTGTTAAAACTTCAAATATCAGGTGATGGACCAAAAATGAGAGACTTGCTGGTACTTTTCATAAACGTTACAATACAGTCCACCAAAAACACATTCATGTATTACATGACCCAAATTCTCTAAAAATCATATGAAGGCCCAAATTCTGAAATGTAATATTTGCCATCTGAATAGCTTCTAAGTTGGGCTTGCTGAATTTGTTGTATTTGTTGTCTACTTTGAACAATATCACAACACCTTAGCCCAAAAAAAAAACAATATTCACAACACCATACTACAAGATAGTTATGGGCTTTAGGCCTTTAGCATTCTTACTTATAATATCACAACACTCCAAATTTGAATAAAAATCAGTGTAACTCCTTTAATACCAAAAAAAAAAAGTGTCACTCCTAAATTGATTAAACTTTTATTTCTTCCCTGATCTGTTTTAATTAGTTTGTTCCTTTGTTTGTTTGGGCCTTTGGCTTGTTAACAAAAAAAAAACTTTTATTTAACCAATTTGAATTAGTCTAATGGTTAACTCACTAATTCACTTAATCAAGTGTTTGGAGTTCGAATTTCGCTTGTTGCTTGTAGCAACCCATTGGCTAACGGAAAACCATTAAATGAAGCTAAGATCTGCGACGGATTATCTTAAAGATATAGTGAAAACAATTTTTTTTTTTTAAACTACCTCTCATTTAAAGTAAGCTTAGCGATCCAACCAAAAAATCTTGAAGTCTCTTGAGAAAAATAATAAAAACGTTGTTGAATGGGAGTGACTGAGATTAGTATTTTAATTTTTAAAGCGTAACAAAATCATCTCCATAATATATAGATTAGGAAGATTATATAGATAGGAATTAGGATAACTTTAAGTGGTAATAAGGTGACGAAGCTGATAAGCTTATTATTATTTTATTATAGTGACAGTTGATTTATGATTTGATGGAAATATATATAGGAAATATAAAAGGATTAGGATAAACACGATCATCATTGTTCTTACTATATATTGTTATTGTATTGTATGATATGGTAACTTAGTTTATTTTCCAACATTTGATAGATGCATTATTGCAAGTTGCAAGTATACTTTGAACAAAAGAAATTGACTAATCAAAATTATACTCACTCATACAGTATTACCATTAATTTTGGCAGTGATGTTGTATGGTGTTGGCAATTTCCCTAACAATGGTGGAGTTATCAGGCATTTTAAACTATGTTTATAACAGCTACTACTAGTGGCTGTAATTATTGTATTCAAATTGCTCTTAATTATAAAAATATAATTAGTAATTTCATGATATTATTTTATTTATAATTTAGTATCATGACTAATCTTTAAATCACTAATCGATAAAAAAAAAAAAAAAATTCATGTTCGTAATGATTAATTTGGACAACAAGAAACTAAGAAAAATTATGCCATAAGAGATTATAAGACTTTTCAAAAAGGTTTATTAGTAAATTGTATGAAAGTAAAATTATTTAAATTTTTATAGCAAGATAAGTTTTGAAACCATCCGTAAGATAATAAAAAGTTAGCTAATGAAGTAGAAAATAACCTTTCTAAATGAAGTATTATTTGAAAATTATATTTTTATTCATCCAGAGTATATTTTATTAATAATTGAAATTTTTTTTTGACATAATACATTATAGATTTTAAATAATTTGATTTTATTTTAGAATTTATAAATATCTATCTGGGAGTACATTAAGTACTTAAAATAATGTTAGTGTATAAAATTTTATAAATCAAAATTATTAAGAATATCTATCTCGGACATATAGATTTTCTTTGAGAGATTATAAAGATTTAGTACAGGGAAGGGATTTTATTCCACTAAAAAATTGAATTACTTTATCAATAAAAATTATCAATATTTAAAATAAGTACAATGGAAAGATCAAACTATAAATAAGAAAAAATTTGGATGCTATATATTAGGTTATTTAATTGCTATTCTGAATATAGATAATTCAAATAAGTATATTAAAAACTTTTTGTGAAAAGCATATGCTATTTTGATGATTGCAACTATTTATCAAGTGTTTCTAAAAAGTTTACAAAATATATTTAATATAAATAAAAATATATTTTTAAGAAAACTTTGTATACCAAATAACAGATTTGCTCTTTCTCTTATTTTTAATTTTATTTACTAAAAAACACAATGAATACTTTGATTTCGTCCAAATACATCAATTTGAAAAAGAAAGTTGGTATAAATAGTTTTTAGGAGTACATTTTGAGTACTCAAAATTTATTACATTATTATCGATTGTTGATATACTGGTTGCTTGGACTTAGACTTATATTGTTGTTATTGTTCTGTCCTAAGTCGTCGGAAAGGAGGTTTCGACAGAGGCTTCAAAGAGGGCGGATTCTGGCGATTAAAGCTTGGAACGGCGGGGCTGGATTTGCAAGGCAACTCCGACGCTCCAGTCAGCACGATATATGAGAGAGAAATAATTAAATGTGAGAGAGAGAGTCTGAGAGCATACCTGATTTGAGACTAAGTTAAATGTATTTATAGACTTAGAAAGTAAGTTTAATTTACTTTCAAGCTATTTTATACAAGAGGCCTAAACGGCCAAAAGAAGAACACTAAGCAGCACGGGGAAGGAGACCCCACTACTATCAGCTAGAAGATTAAGGGATACATAACTTGGAGGGGTATCAGCAAAGAACCACATTGAGTTATCTTAAAGGATCATGTTGGCAAGAACGTCAGCAACCTTATTGGCTTCTCTATAAGTATGCACAATATCCACTCTCCAATTTCGGTTTAGGAGATCTCGAATGATTCTGATAGGCCTAGTCAGGGAGGGGTGATTTCGAGGAGGATTTCTGATCAGCTCCAAGGCTCTTTTCGAGTCAGTTTCTATGATAAGGTTTTGGGTGTTTTTCTCCCATGCAAGTTGGATCCCAATGAGGATTGCCATGATTTCTGCTACAATTACTGTGTCATTTTCAATACGCTTAGCAAACCCCCAGATCCAATCACCCATCTCATTCCTCAACACACCCGCACAACCAGCCGGACCCGGGTTGCCTCTAGAGGCACTATCAGTATTCAGCTTGACCCAATTTTCAGGTGGGGCATTCCAGGATATCAATCTAGTCTCTGTTATCCCAGCCACACCACCATTTTGCCTCGCATTCTCGATTTCCTCCACCAAGTTGAGAATCTTCATGTTTTTCACTGAAACTGGGGATCAGAGTTGGAATGCTTCAAGTGATTCCTGAAGTTCCAGATGCTCCAAGTAGTGGTCACAAACACATCCTGCCAGCTGTGGATATTGTTCTGCCCAAAATCAAATGTTAGATTCTGCTCAATCCAATCTATGGTGTTCATTTGGAAGAATCTGGTCAATTCTTCAAGTCGAACCAGAGCCGCCCAGATCTAAGAGGCCTTGATGCAATCATGCACTGCATGCATTGGGGTTTCAACATGATTCTGACAAGCCGTGCAATAAGGGTTTTGGTTCTGGCTCCAAAGGGCAATGCAAGACTCCGTTAAGATACTATTATGAGCCAATTGCCAAAGGAAAATTTTAATCCTTTGAAGTCCCTTCCAGCTCCAAATTCTCTTCCACACTTGGTGATTATTTTGTTGGGATGGTGACAGCATGGAATAGGTGTGTTTTAGGGTGAACTCCCCACTTGGGTTAGGCTTCCAGTACATCTGGTCCTCTCCATCACCGTCCCGGGGAGGGTGGATTTGGGAGATACGGTTCATAACATCATTAGGTAACAGAATGTTCATTCTGTTTAAATCCCAATCCCCATTTGGGAGTGTGTAGTCATGGAGAGTCAGAATCTCATCCTCCAAACTCAACATGGGGGACACAAGACTATTGAGAGAGCACCCCATATTTAGCCAATCATCCTTCCAAAAGTTTATTTTCCTGCCATTACCAATAATATACCCCATGTTGTTCATGACAGTAGACCACACCTCCACCAGATTCTTCCAAATGGGGGAGTCTCCATTTGCTGCAATGATATTCCCCGGGATGTGATGGTTCCTTCCATATTTGCCCAACAGAACTTGCACCCAAAGTGCATGAGGCTCATTGATCATTCTCCACCCTCTCTTTATAGTGAAAGCTTGCTTTATGGTGGCTAAGTCTTTAAATCCCAGCCCACCCTGAGATTTAGGAGCCTTAATTTTCTTCCAGCTTATCAGATGGGCTTTCCTATTGCTGTTATGGCCCCAAATAAAATCTCTTTGCATTATCTCTATAAATTAGCACTCACTCTTAGGAATCTTGAGATACTGCATAGGGTAGAGAGCCATTGAACCCAGCACCGATTGTGCTAAAGTGATTCTCCCAGCCATCGAAAGACAACCAGATTTCCATCCCTGCAATTTGGCATTGATCCTGTCTTTGATGTAAGCAAAGTCTTCCTTTTTCATTCTGGTTCCCTGGATCATTGCCCCTAAACATTTCCCTATTTCACTTGCCTCCTTGAAGCCACTGATTGTGCAGATGTCCTGCCTCACATTTGGATTGACATTTTTGGAGAAGTAGATGTTAGTCTTGTCTTTGTTTATGGTGTGCCCTGATGCCTCACAAAATATGTCAAGGATCCCTGTAACATTGATCATTTGGGTGGGGGAAGCTTCTGCAAAAAGTATCAAGTCGTCGGCAAACATTAAGTGGGAGATCTGTGGCCCATTTCTTCCTGCTCTCATCGGAACCCATATTCTCATTGACACTGCTTCTGAAATTAAGTGGGACAATCGGTCCATGCAGATGACAAACACATACGGAGAGAGAGGATCTCCCTGTCTAATGCCACGGGACGGCTCAAAGGAAGAGCTTTTGTTACCATTCCAGAGAACCGTATAATTAGGAGAAGTAATGCATTCCATGATGATGGGGATCAATTATGGTGGGATGCCAAATTCACACAAGGAAGACTTAACAAAACTCCAGCTAAGACGATCATAAGCTTTAACTAGATCGATCTTAATAGACATGAAACCTCTAGCACCCCTTAACTTCTTCATGGTATTCACCATTTCCTTGACAATGACTATGTTATCGTGAATGTTCCTTCCTGGGACAAAACTTGATTGATGGGGCGAGATACGATCCTTCAGAAAGGGTTTCAGTCTCGAAACAAGGATCTTAGTGAAACCCTTATACATCACGTTGCATAACGAGATAGGTCTGAATTGGTTGATGAATTCAGGTTTATCCACCTTAGGAATCAGCACCAGCAGGGTTCGGTTGAGGGTTCTAATGGTATCCGGCCTCTGCCATAAAGTCAAGATCACCTTGTAAACCAACGGCTAGACGGTAAGACCCCGTGCACCTTAACTATAGCTTCGCAGTGACAACCTTGATCGAATGACATCTTCCTGGATGGTATTCCAATTACTCTGATGGAAAATACTGGGCATTCCATCCTCTCCAGGAGCCTTAAGGGGGCCAATGTTGAAAACAACATGTTTGATTTCTTCGCAGTAAGGCCTCTTAATTGCTTCCGGAGTCAAGTTACCATCAATTTGGGGAAAAGTATTGGAGCACAAGATCTCACTTCTGTTGTTATTCTCCTCCTTGAAGAGATGAGAATAATAACTTTTGATCATGTCCTCAAGTATTGTATTATCTTCTACCCAATTTCGTTCATTATTTCTAAGGCAGGTAATTAAGTTTCTTCTCCTCCTTATAATGGTTTTAGTATGGTAGTACCTTGTATTGCGGTCGCCATCTTTGATCTAGTTGGCTCTTGATTTCTGAAGCCAGAGGCGTTCTTCCTATTCAAGGGTCAGCTCTAATTGCCTTTGGAGAGCTCTCTCTAAATTTTCGAGCCTTCTGTTCCTGCCGTATGAAGAGCATTGTTGAATTCCCCCAATTCTGGCCATTAATTGTCTCTTCCTTTTGAAAATGTCCCCAAAAACCTCAACTTTCCACGTCTCCAGGTTCTGCTTCAGATACCCAATTTTGTCAAAATAGGAATTCTCACCTTGCCAGGATATGTTGAGCAGTCTGCTGAAGTCTTCATGTTGCATTCAGAAGGACTCAAACCTGTAAGGCCTGTTGCTCCTGTCTCTATTTACTCCATCCAACTTCACCAGAAGGGGGTGGTGGTCCAAGTGGGTGCGGGTCAAACAGGAGATATACGCTTCAGGGAATAAGGTTCTCCAATTGGCATTGCAGAGACCTCTATCTAGCCTTTTGAAAACCCTGTCTCCACCATCTCGTTCTGCTCCCCTCCAAGTGAATTTGGAGCCTTTCATTTCTACCTCCATTAGCCCACATCGAGAAATCCAATTGGCGAACTCCACACATTTCCTGAGGTTAGCTGGAGCTCCTCCCTTCTTTTCTCTGGGATCAGCAATTTCATTAAAATCCCCTACAACAAACCAAGGATTTCTCATATTCATGGCTATTTGGGAAATTTCCTGCCAGACTTCTTTCCTATCTTCTTTTCTGGGGCTGCCATAAACAACCGTGAGATCCCATTTTCTTCCTCCATCATCCTCGACACTGGCATGAATGAACTGGGTATGTAATTTGATGGGTCGGATCTTGATATCCGGCCTGTTCCAAAGGAGCCAAATTCCCCCACTAAATCCTTAGGCATGCACCAATAAAGAGTGAGAGAAGCCCAAGTTTCTTATTACTCTTTCTACAATTTCGCCGCTGCACCTAGTTTCTTGAAGGGCTACCAAGTCAGGTTTGTGAACTCTAATATAGTCTTTGCAAGATCTACTGAAGGCTTTTCCAGCAGCGCCTCTCACATTCCAAGAGAACAGAATCATTAAAAACACTTATTGGATAAAGGAGGCCTAGGCCTGCATTACCTCATCCCCACTGGGGGGGTCCAGTCCACTCCGGGGCCTTCTCTTCCATTCTAACATCTTGCGGTATGAGTCTGGGCTCAACCTCCATGTGCTCCTCTTCCATTAGTTCATTTTCTCCTTGGGTGCATCTCTCTATATGAAATGGGCCAGGGGAAAAAGGTTGGCCCAGTCCACTATGTTGGATATCTGGTGGCTTCGGGTTCTCCACCATATTGCCCCCATCACTTTTTTCCAACCCCTCATTCTCACACATGATACTATTACCGTTTGTGTTGGCCCCACTAGATTCTCCCACAATGTTGTCCTCATCCACTACATCACCTTTTTCCCCCTTTGTGCGTGCCACCCTTAACCTCGTACTCATGATTTTATCCTGCTGTGTCTCTGGTACGATGCTAACAGAATTTTGGGATTGATTCCCATCATTGCAATCCGCAATTGCTTTGCCACGTTCCTTTCGCATTTTGCTCCCTGACAGAAATTCTCCCTGATGGGATTGAATGTTTGAAGCAGGGTCTGACTCCTTGACAAAGGTGCAGTGCTCTGAATTATGGCCCCAACGACCACATTTGAAACAAATGGTGTGCAAACCTTCATACTCCACCAACGCCATTCGACCTTTGATTTTCAGTTTCGACCTGAGCGGCTTGTTGAGGTCAATTTCAACGCAAATCCTAGCGAACTTCCCCCTTTTCTGCTCCGCTGTGTTGTAGTCTACCTTCAAGGTCTTTCCTATCATGGTTCCCACTGACTTAAGGACATATTTATCATAGTATTCAATAGGGATATCTGGCAGCCTGATCCAAACTGCTATCGTGGAAAGTTCTTCTTGTTTGGGCTTGAATTCTGGTCTCCTTCGTTGCACAGCCAAGTAGTTGTCGAAAATTAGCCATGGACCTCCCCCGAGAGCTCTCTCATAATCCTGCTTGTAACGAACCAAATAGAAATCATTATCCACATCAATGAGGTTAATGATTCCATCCTTTGTCCACATGCTTTCAAGTCTCCTTTGCATGACCCCAAATCCAATCTTTCTACCCAGCAGCTTCACTATAAGTGTGCGACTCCAGTGCCTGTTTAGTCTCCTTTGTTCGGCAGAGTTCACAATGAGGTTAGGGTAGCCATCTTCATCCATAACAAATTTCCTCACTGGTATTTGCCTTCTGCATTTCCAATTCTTGGTTCCAGGTATGTCATCCTCTCTCTCCGAGCACTCAAACTCTGAGTCCTCGTCGGGTTCCTCGTCATCCTCCGACTCAGACTCGTCCTCTTCCTCATCATCCGTGTCTGACTCAAAAACAAAATCAGGGCCCTTTACCAGGCTGGCATAGGTCTTCTTCCCTGTTGGAACTTCATTTGGGTTAGGTTTCCCTTGTCTCGATTCGTTTTCTCCGTTCATATTCGCCAATGGCCAGGTTCAATGGTTTCTATATTTTGAAGTTGGTAAGTGCCATAACTAATTCATGTGTGTCTTCATTTAATTTAAATGAGTTGGTTACTTGAGCTTATCTTGGTTGTTGTATTTTTAACATGTGCTGTTTGGGATGTTGGGCTGCGTGTGACTTGGGCCCTTTTTAATGTTTGATACAGAATCATTGTTTGATGGGCCATATCATAGCCCCCAAGCTTGACCTGTGTTTGATTTCAGGTTGAGCTTTTTTTATTTGATTTGGCCCAAGTGAATATATGCAGCCCCCAAGCCCAAGCTGAGTATAAAAAACGGGTTGAGGTTGGTTGAGGTGACTAAAAAAACGAATTGGGTGAGAAGCTTAATGGGCTGGAGAATAAGTCATTTGGTTTTTGTAAATGGGTGAGAGAAAAAATACTTTGAGTGAATAGTTATGAGTTAGTGGAGGTAGTTGGAAGTTGTGAGTGGGTTTTAAATGGGTAAGGGAGAGAAAAATGTGGAAAACCGTTCATGACATGATTGATATTAATGAGATGTCTTCAGTTTTGCACGTTTGTTGGTGTGGGGTTATGTGCCGTCGGATTAGGAAAGTGAGTTTGCTTTTCCACTTGATCTAACGGTTGGGGATTGTATGACGAGGATAGCTTAGTTATTTGAAGAGTTGGGGCTTATTGTGGGTCTAGCTATTTGCTAAAAAATTCCAACAGAAATTAAAGAAAGAGAAAAGAGGCTTAGACAAGGATGAGTTCCAAAGGTCAGTGACTATTCTTTCTTCTTTGTTGCTTTCTTTCGCATTTGGTTATTCTTCGTTGTTGTTCTGTTTTTGGAAAAAATGGCTGCTGTTGGTGAGTCTGTGGGTAGTTATGGGTGGGTGAATGAGGCTGTGTTGGGTCTTCCTTCCTTGTTCACCGATGCGGAGAATGTGAAGCAGCTAGGTTCGCCGTTGCTGTGGGTTCGAAACGGGCAGAATGTTAAGGTCGAGTTCGTGCCCTGTTCAGCTCTGGATAGGGTTTGTCATGAGGGGAAAGGTGCAGATTGGTTCTTTATGTACAGTTGCGTGCTTGCGGAGATTGGGATTCGGTTTTCTTTTACGGAGTTTGAGTGTGCCGTGCTGAGGCAACTTAACTGTGCTCCTTCCCAGATTCATCCGAATTCTTGGGAATTTATCCGAGCTTTTGAGGTGCTGATGGAGTATCTGCAGGAAGAGCCGTCATTAGGTTTATTCTTTTACCTGTTTCAGGCCAAAGGTGTGGAAAGGGGAATATGGGTGACGTTGAGTTCTCATAAAGGGCGTACGGTGTTCTCTCTTTTTAAGGCTACATATAGGGATTTCAAGAATTTCTATATAAAAGTGAGGTCGCCAGAGGATGTGATGCCCTTCTTCTTGGATGAGAAATTGTCACAAAAATTTCCTTTGTATTGGTGTAGGAAGCCGGTTCAGTGTCTAGGTGTAGAGGAATTGAGTGAGAGGGATGCAGGTATTAGTGAATTTCTATTTGAGAATCTGAGAGGTGGGAAGATTTTAACCACTTTTGTACTGTTAAAGTGGGAAAGTGATAGGAGTATGGTGATTAAATATTTGGGTAAGATTGATGGTATAAAGGTAGTATGTAGTTATATTTGCTTGTGTGTTGATGGTGACATTTTGTTTGTTTTGCTTTGTTTTGCAGAGATGAAGGTTCCTGATTGTAACACTGCTAGTTTGAAGTCTTTCTTCAAACAAAGGGCTGAAAGGGAGTTGTCCAGTTCTCATGTTGTGAAGGTTGAGAAGGGGAGTGAGGTGAACAAGCCATCTGGGAAAAGGAATCCGATTAGCTTGAAGAGGATGAGGATGGAGGAAACATCGGGGAAGAGGGTGATAGACCTAACAGAAGGGAGAAAGTATGGGAAGGATGTGGTTTCAGAGGATGTTGCTGAATTTGTAAAGAGTCAGCAAGGGCTGCATGGGTTTGAGAATGTTGGGGGTGCAAACTCTCTGTGGTCTGAGACTTTTCCCTTTCCTATGGTGGCTGATGAGCATTTCCAAGCGAAGGCTGATTTGGACTTGTTGGATGGTTTTGGCAAGGTGGCTTCGGCACGATATCTGCAGGTTAGTATGGTTTGATTTTGAGTGTGTTATGGTGATGTGTGAAGTCTGTTAAAGGTGTGTTATCTGTACTGGCAGGTTCAAGCTGCTCGGCTGATGTGTATTAGTAGAAGGTGGGAGCTTCAAGGATTGGAAGAGGAAAGTTCCAAGAAGGCTGATGCATTGGAGTTGGAGAGGAAATTGCTGTTGGCCACGGAGCAAGTTTCTCTCAAAGAAAAGGAGAATGTGATGCTGAAAGAGCAAAATGCTGAACTGAAGGTTAAGGTTGCCAAGCTTGTGAAGGATAAAAAAGACTTGGAGACTCGGGTTGTGGAGGTCTGCGGAGAGAGGAAGGAGGCAGAGGTGAGTAAGAAAGCCCATGGATTTGAGATGTTTGCTGCGGCATGGGATAGGGCCAAAGCTCAAGCTGAACAGTTCGCCCATGGGGTGAGTTTTGAGAAGATGGACCCGGTGAAGGTGGTTTAATGGGGAGCTTGTAGATGACGATCAAGTTCCGGCGGAGGGAAGTGATGACCACAACCCTGCAGAATGAAGTTTATTTTTCTGCATAGTACTCTGAAAAATATTGTTAGATATTTGTTTGAAGTTTGATGTTTTTTGTGTGGACAATTGGTTAATGGTAAGGTTTGCTTGTTTGATTTGTGTTTGTTTTGTTTATAACATATTTTGGTAAATATGCATTGATAATTGATGAGTTGATTGTGCATGCGGATTGTTCTTTGGTGTCTCGAGCACCAGTAAGATTTGATAAGTATTTGAAAATAGAGGTTAGTAGAGTTGTTTGTTTGCCAAGTGCGAAGTTGTCAAAAATATCTGAGTCCGGTGAGTGTTGAGGTCCTCTTTGATTAGTGGAGGATTGTATTCCAGAGTGTGGAATAACGCAGCCGTTTGTGAGATGTGTTGTTAAGTGAACAAGTATATATTGTGCATTCTTTGTATGAAGCTTACCAAGTGGTATAATAAGCGAGAAAGGAATGAAAAAGAAAGTGCGGAAAATAACTAAAGTTATCATTGTATTGATAGAAAAGAGGATGAAATAGGGGTGGTGTGCCTCATTAAAACCTCTCTGAGTAAAACCCAGGGTAGCAAAAAACTCGAGATGAGGAAAAAGAATACATCACCTTATCCTGTTCCGTTAACTGAAATATAACTTTAAAGAGGAGATGTTCCAAGTGCTTGGTAAAAGAGTACCATCTAAAGTCTCGAGCTTGTATGCTCTTTTTCCGAGCACGTCATGGACACGGAAATGTCCTTCCCAGGTTGGTGCAAGTTTGCCTTGGCCTGGTGGTTTTCTGGCCTCTTCTGTTTTGCGTAGGACGAGGTCATTCTTTGAGAAAGTCCTTGGCCGAACAGCTTTGTTGTACTGTCGAGCTGATAGTCTTTTGATAGCGAGTTGTTGGATTGTTGCTAAGTGTTGGTCTTCAGTGATGGTGTCAAGTTCAGTTCGTTGATTTTCTGAATTGGTGTCTTCATCGTAGTTTTGTATTCTGAGTGAGCCTTGAGAGATTTCTACTGGGATCATGGCATCACGGCCGTATGTTAGTCTAAAAGGTGCTTCCTTTGTTGAGCTGTGAGGTGTTGTGTTGTAGCCCCATAAGGTCTTTGGGATCAGTCCAGCCCAGCGTCCTTTCGCATCATCTAGCTTTTTTTTAAGTGCTTGGAGGATAACTTTGTTAGCAGCCTCTGCGAGTCCATTAGTTTGAGGGTGTTCTAAAGAGGATAGATGGTGTTTGATCCTAAAATTGCTCAATAGTTGGGTGATGTTAGAGTCAATGAATTGTCTTCCATTGTTGGTGACTATCTCATGAGGAATTCCGAATCTGCATATGATAAATTTCCAAACGAAATAGGTTGTCTTTTCAACAGTTATGCGGGATAGAGGTTGTGTTTCTATCCATTTAGTAAAGTAGTCAATAGCAACAAGTAGAAATTTGACTTGGCCAGGGGCCTGAGGAAAAGGTCCTAGAATGTCTAGCCCCCACTTACTAAAGGGCCAGCTTACCTCCGAGCTATGTAACAACTCGGCTGGACTGTGGATGGTTGGGTTGTGACGTTGGCATTTGTGGCAGTGTTTCACCTTGATGATGCAGTCCTGTTTCATGGTTGGCCAGAAGTATCCGACTCTGAGTAACATGGAGACGAGGCTGCGTCCTCTTATGTGGTTTCCGCAGACTCCTTCATGTATTTCTGCCATGGCTAGGTTGGCCTCTTATTTGGAAAGGCACTTCAGCAGGGGTCTGGAGAAGCCTCTTTTGTAGAGATCATCCCCCACAAGAGTAAACATGCTGGCTCTTTTCTTAAAGAGTTTGGCGTTTTTCGTTTTCTGAGGGGAGAGTGCCTTCCTGTAGGTATTTGATGTAATATGTTCTCCAATCTGTGTTCTGTTTGTCAATGCTTAGAATGGATGTTAGTTCTACACTAGGATTTTCTAGTGTGATTTGTGATAAATTTGAAAAAATGTTGGAAGTTTTTGTGGTTGCTAGTTTGGATAAGACGTCAGCTCTGGAGTTTTCCTCTCGAGGGATGTGTTGG
>JASCZI010121235.1:23643-45924 GCA_036250425.1 Stylosanthes scabra | reverse complement strand
TATATATATATATATATATATATATATATATATATATATTATTTTAAGTTTTTAAATAGATAATTTTATAATATGCTATAATTAAATATTAAATATATTTATTGAAAAAGAAATAAAATTTTTAATAAAATTCACGTAAATCCAAAGAAAAATAGCCAACAAATAAATAAGTGAAGTTGCTAACTAATCATGCTAAACCGATGAAGAATTTTTTTTTTTTTTGGTGTCTTAAACCGATGAAGAATTATTCATGTTATCAAGAGACTCTATTATTAATTTATTATTATCCATGTTAAACATATATATATTATCCACCTAATAATTATTATTAATTTTTTTTTTGGTGTCATGAATTATATATTTTTGCTATGTTATATCTTATATGTATGACCATGTTTTTTATATGAGGATATTGGTGATCTTTATCTTTATTTTAATAAAGACAGGGATATTGATATGTTTGAATATATCTTCGAAAGTTATTTAATGTTTGCCACATGTAATGATCATATTGTTTTGAAAATATATATATTTTATTTTATTTTCTAAATATAACATATTCATCTAGAAATTAGTCGCATCAAAAAATAAAATCAACTTGGTATGTTTATTTTTTTGTGACTGGTATTTTATTGAAATAAATTAACAAAATATATTATAATAATTATTTTTGCAATTATTAAATATTTTGACACTATATTGGTAAAAAATAATAAAACTAATAATCCAAAATACTAAAGCTTATTATCCACATTTAGAAAAAAGATATTAACTAACGTTATTCACCAAATTATTGATTAGCGAAACATACACACACGAAGATTACGAAGATTATTATTATTTCTCATTTGAAGTTTTGAACATCTAATGATGATTTGGGGCAAAAAATTAAGTATTTTTAGCAAATCAAACTTTAGGGTAAAGCCATAAGTAATTTTTTTTTTTTAACTAGAAACAATCTTCTTCCAAAAATTAAAATTACATAGGAATTATAATTATATTTTGATAATACTACTTTTTTTAAAAAATAAACGTGTTACTAAATGATATTTTTTTAAAAAAAATTACAATACTTTTTTAAAATACAGTAATCACCGTAATGAAGTCATATTTTGGATTGTTTTGTATGTTAGTTAACTTATTAGTATATTTAAACAAATATGGAATATTTGAATTTGGCCTTAAATAAAATTTATTGATAAGAAATATTAAATAAACTCCAATAAATTAATTTTTTACCTACCACAGTCCATGTACTAGAAGAAACCAAATATATATGGTAAATGTAACACATACATAGAATGCCTTTCATTACCAAAAAAAAACATACATAGAATGCACAGTAGGTAGAAATGAATGAAAATGTATGTGGGCTACACAAAATTTTCTTTTGCTAAAAAGTAAAATTAGCATTAAATAGCCTTGATATTATACCATATATGTATATATGTATTTAAAATGTATATTATACTATATATGTATATATATATTTAAAATATATAAGAATATTGGACAATAAATTATGATAGAAAAACATAATTTATAAGCTTAATTATAGACTTAACTTAAAAAAAAAATTCAATTATAAATATTATTTTCTAAAAATATTAAAATATAAAAAATATAAGATTTTCTCTATATAAAATTTAATTTATAATTAAATTTATGAATGAATTATGTTTATATTTTTCTTGTTATATATATATATATATATATATATATATAAAGTTATTCGATACATATATAAATTAATATAGATATAAAAAATTTTTTGTTAATACAAATTTTATATTTTATATTTCTATCCTATCATTTACATTATGGACGTATAATCTATATATGATACAGATGTAAATGGTAAAAATATAGGTTTTATTAGAAGAATATATGGGTTCATATCTGTATATTACTTTAACTTTTCTTAGATATAAGATGTAAAATTTGTATTGTAAAAAAATTTTTTATATCTGTATGAATTTAGATGTGTTTCAAATATTTTCATATATATATATATATATATATATGACATAACGCCCTAGAGAATCTTGAGGTCATCACAAGACACTATAACTACCTCTCTGCCAAGTAACAGAATACACCATTTTTTTTCGTCAGATTCACTTCCCCTCTCTCTCTCTTCTTCAGATCCATCATCTACTCTCTTTAGGTATGTTAACTAACTTTCTGAGTTCCTTCTTCTTCCTCTCTCTCTCTTTAAGTTTCTGACACAAACACACTTAACACCCTACTCAAACTGAGGAAGATAATCTCATCACCAAATATATGTTCTGTTTTTTCACAATTTTTTTCTAAAAAAAACCAATTTTTTAATCTGGGTTTTGTTCATAGAGTCATAGACATATATATTCTTCATCACATGAAATTCTAGTATTAATTTTTTTTTTTTTACTAATTCACTTTCTTTTTTCACTCTTTGTTACTATTTTATCTAGCTACTTTTCCAGAACCAAACAAGACATGATTTCGTTGACTTTTTCTTGTTTTATTCTTTTTCATTAAAATCTTTCAAAAAAAAAAAGCTTTTTATTTTCAAAATTTATTATAAAAATTGAGAGGAGGGTTGTGTTAATCCGTCGATAAGATTTATTAGTTTTTGTTAGTTTTTTCTTCTTTCTTAAACAACCTTTGAATTGAGAAAACTGAAGAGAAGAATTCTGAATTTTCCAGCTGTAATCTCTCCCTGTGATTCTCTCTCTCTAAACAATTTTTTGTTTTTTGGTTATTTTTCAAATATCTTATCTTTATGGATTATGGAACACTACTTTTTAGTCTTTTCCTTTCTACCCCAATAAGGACCACCTTAAAATGTCCCTTTGACTTTTATGTTTCCATTTTTTGTTTTATTTTTTTATTATCTTGTTACATTTTAGCTGTCACTCAAAATTACAGTTCTGATAATTAAAATTTGTTTATTTATTTATTTGTTTATTGGTATTCATATTGATGAATGATGAGTTTTCTCACTACATGAACTTGATTTGATCTTTGAAAGAATTTTAAGAGTTAGTGCTTGACAGAACTTTTATTTATTTATTTATTTTTATTTTTTTTTGTGACTTCATCACTTTCCATCTTAACTTGGTTGTTTCCTTTCATTTTCTTATATTAATTTTCCACTATTATCCCAAATTTCTCAATTTATTTTGTTCTTTGTTCAAATCACCATTAGAGTGTCCATTTTGCCTTGCTTATAGAATTTCTTTATATTTTCTAAAAAAAGAAAAAGAGGAGAGGCAACATTAAATAACCACAAAAAAATTTTCAAAAAGAAAATAATAATTAAGAAAAAGACATAATTTATGAAATTGGTGCAATTTGTCTCTATTCATGTTTTTTCCCCATAATGACACAAAATGTATGTGACTCACATTTTGGCATTTTCTATAATATCTATTTACCCACTTCTCTTTAAATATTTATCATAATTAAATAAATAAATAAAATTTTTAATATTATTTTGTCTTTTTCACATAATTGAGTCCTACTTTTTCTCTTCTCTATGAAGGAAACTAGAAACTATAGAATACTAAACAAGAACAACAGAGAATGTTAGAGAGAAGAGTTGAAGATTTCATCAACATGGAGAAAGTGATTGAGGAATTTGAGGCAGTTACTAAGGATGCTGGTAGAGTTCAGATTGAAACTCTTAGGAAGATCCTTGAAGACAATTCAGAAGCTGAATACCTTCAGAATTTAGGACTCAATGGAAGAACTGATCCTCAGAGTTTCAAGAACTGTGTCCCACTTGTTACTCATCAAGACCTTGAGCCTTACATCAATAGAATGATTGATGGTGATCTTTCTTCAATCCTCACTTCAAATCCAATCACAACTATGTCTCTAAGGTATCTTTTCTTCCTGATTCTTGATTCTTGATTCATGATTCATTCTCCCCCTCTCTCTCACCCTTTCGTGTTTCGTGCTCCAGAAACAATTGCGACAGAACAATTCTGTAGCAGATGTTTCTGGAGCACAGAAACAGCTACTACTAGTGTATTTGTTCTTGAAAAGATTTGAATTTTGCTGTTTAATTATGAGTTTGAAAGTGGTTGTTATGATGATGATGTTGCAGCTCTGGAACTACTCAGGGGAAGCCAAAGTTTGTGCCATGGAATGATGAGCTTTTTGAGACCACAGTTCAGATATACAAAACCTCTTTTGCCTTTAGAAACAAGTACTCAATACTTTCATTCCTCTCTAATTTAAAACCCTAAATTCATTGAAATATAAATCGTTACGTGCACACAAAAAAATCAGTCACCAATCCAATATTTATGCATATATACATATGTTGTTTCATGTATTTTAATCTACATTCTGTATAAGTATTTAATACGAATGACTGATTTAGTAGTTAATTTTTTGTGTATGCGTGATCATATATTATTGTCTCTCTTTGGCATCGGAATTTGGAAATCGAGTGATTTATTGTAAGTCAACGTATTGTTTTAAATTGCCGATTTTTTGTGTAGACTTAGCATAGTCGAAGAAACTTATTACTATCATATTATCAATTATGTCTCTATTTGGAAATTGACTATGATTTGTTATTATGTATGAAGAGAATTTCCAATCACAAGTGGAAAGGCCTTAAGCTTCATATATAGTAGCAAGCAATTCAAGACAAAAGGAGGGTTAGCCGCAGGAACAGCAACAACAAATCTGTTCAGAAATTCAAGGTACATTCAACAAATGCAAGCGCTAAAATCACAATGTTGCAGCCCTGAAGAAGTGATATTTGGTCCTGATTTCCACCAATCACTTTACTGCCACCTACTCTGTGGTCTGATCTTCTGTGATGAGGTTCAGCTTGTGTCCTCAACTTTTGCACACAGCATTGTTCATGCTTTTAGGACATTTGAACAACTCTGGGAGGATCTTGTTGCTGATATAAGGGATGGTGTCCTTACTGATAGTGTCACTGTCCCTTCCCTGAGAAATGCCATGTCCAAGATTCTCAAGCCTGACCCTGATTTGGCTAACATCATCAAAACAAAAATCATGGGATTGAGCAATTGGTATGAATCTCTTATTCACATTTAAATATTTTTGCATTGATTCCTATATGTTATCTTAAATTTCTTAATTTTTTTACTTAATTACTTTGTATTTTTATTTTCGTATTATATCTATCTTAATCGAATAGTATCATTTTAAATTTATTAAATTTGTGGCTAATTACAATATATGTTAGGTTTTACTAAAGGAGGTGCATTTTCGTCAAATTTCTGATAATTTTTTTCATAAAATTTTCAAATTTTCATAAACTTTTTCTTTTTATATTATTCTGTCATATTTAATATAACATCTATATTATTATTCGTACAATTTTTTATTTTCACAAAATTCTCATATTTACGAATGATCGAGTAACTTTCTTAATAAATTTATCATATTATATATATGTATACAATATTATATCACATATTCGCATTAAAGAGTCGTATTCCTATTCGTATTCGTGCAACATAGGTATGGACTCATTCCAGAGCTTTTTCCAAATGCAAAGTATGTGTATGGAATCATGACTGGTTCAATGGAACCATATTTGAAGAAGCTAAGGCACTATGCTGGTGAGCTACCATTGTTGACTTCTGACTATGGATCTTCTGAAGGCTGGATTGCTACAAATGTTAATCCAACATTGCCACCTGAATCTGCCTTATACACTGTTCTTCCTCAAATTGGATACTTTGAATTTATTCCTCAAAATAATGGAGACTCTAGTTTCATTGGTGTGGATCCTGAGCCTGTTGGACTCACTCAAGTTAAGATTGGTGAAGAATATGAAATTGTTATCACCACTCCAGCAGGTACTTAATTAATTCTTCTAATTATTATTATTAGTCAAATTTTACGCGTAGTTATCTTTGCATAAAATTAATAGTTAAAAATTTTAAATAAATTATTATGTATGACTAAATTATTATGTAATAATTTTTAATAATTTTATATGAAAATAGCTGTAGGTGAATTTTTGATTTTTTATTATGGTTAAATTAGTTTGACTAAATTATCATTGAGATTTCACTTTTATGACCATGCTTTGGTCTAAGATGCTTTGGTGATTTTGTTTGTCAACTTTTTCATGTGATTTGCTTTTAATGCTTTCGATTATAAATCTGGATGGGACCAACTGAATAGGAAATCAAATCACATTAATGTAACCTATGTAGCAGAGAATAGCTTTAGTTGTTAGAACTAACTAATTTTGAATTTTGTTATCCTTTGTTTTTCTTCATGAATCATGCATAATAATTTCTTCAAATGTATTTATTGCAAATAGGAAACAGAGGTTTTAATCTTTTATTGCATTTCCTTTCGTCGCCTTATTCTTTTTTAGCATGATCTTGGATTATTTATAGTAATAAATTATTTTCCCATTTTAAGTACATTTGCAAATCAATATAAACAAAAATTGAATTCAAATAATAATTTACCAAACATAGACAAAAATGACAATAGTTATTGTGAACAAAATTAATTAATCTTCAAAAAATATTTTCACTCTACATGCATATCACAAATATATGCCTAATAATGCTTATTACTAATGTTTATTTATGTTAAATATTCTCTTGGTAAAAAATAAAATTAAAAATTTTCGCCTTATTCTAATATCTTAACCTGAAATTATCTATGATTTTAAATAAATACATAACAAATTAGCATAAAATAAATTAGTTTTTATTGTGATAGATTGAAAAATACCGTAAAAAATAAAAAAAAAAATTCTCTAAAACTTTGTTCAATTTTCAGGCTTGTATCGGTATCGGCTCGGCGATGTTGTCAAGGTTATGGGGTTCTACAACTCAACGCCGCAACTGAAATTCATTCGCCGGAGCAACCTTCTACTAACGATCAACATCGATAAGAACACGGAGAAGGATCTTCAATTGGCCGTGGAAGAAGCATCAAAGTTGCTAGCTGAAGAAAAATTAGAGGTTGTTGATTACACAAGTTATGTTGATGTGTCCAAAGATCCAGGGCACTATGTTATAATTTGGGAAATTAGTGGTGAAGCAAGTGAAGAAGTTCTTGGTGAATGTTGCAATTGCTTGGACAAATCCTTTGTTGATGCAGGGTATACAAGCTCTAGGAAGGTCAACGGCATCGGTGCCCTCGAACTCCGTGTCGTCCGGCGCGGAACGTTCCAGAAGATTCTAGAACATTACATAGGGTTAGGATCGGCTGTTAGTCAGTTCAAGACACCAAGGTGTGTAGGGTCTAACAATACCAAAGTGTTGCAAATATTGAATGAGAATGTTGTGAACAAGTGCATTAGTTCTGCTTTCAATAATTGAAATGAATGGAATATATATTTGGGGAAATTTCTCAATAGCAATTGAAATCAAAATTATGAAATAATAATAATGAAAAATATGATTCCTTATAGTTTTCTTAATTTATTAGTGTGTATTTTTTCTTATTAATTTCGGGTTAATGTTCAAATTGGCGGTCACTATTTGAAAATTTATTGGTTCCCGAAAGATACGATTCTTATTCAAATCGATCATTTGAAAATTTTGTATGTATTGGTTCCCGAAAGATACGATTCTTATTCAAATCGATCATTATGCTAATAAGATATTAACATGTCATCTTTAAATGCCACGTATTACTAAATGATTGAATAATGTATTATTTATTATTAATATTTTGTAACACACATTATTTAATTAGTAGAATGACCAATTTAATTGAGAATTATATTTTTTAAGAATTCATACGATTAATAAAATCTTTCAGGAACGAATTTGAAGAATATGAAATCAATTTGATATTAACCTTATTAATTCCTTATAGTTTTCATATATTATTTTTGTCAAATATTAAAAGTTTTTGAAAACTATTTGTCAATCGTATCGAAATTATTTTTATCAATAATATAAACTTCCGAATAATATTTATACTTTGCTTCAATTAAGAAACAAAACAATTTACAACAACTTCTAGAATATTTTCTTCCTTTTTTTCCCCTCATTCATCAACTTTGTTATATGCTCTCTATAATATGAGCAATGGTTGACAATTTTGCCATATGGATAGAAATACACATGTAAGGTAGGCATGATTAAGTCATGTAGGAATCTTTAATTATAGTTGACCAAAGTCATATTGTTGGGAATATGGATGAACGATCATATGAATATGGACCCTATATGCTAGACATCTAAACCATCCAAAAATAAAATAAAATAAAAATAGCAATAGAATTATATGAGCAAAATATTAATTAAAATTGAGATGAGATGATTTAAGACCCAATCTGAGGAAGTGATGAATCTCTGATATTTATAAATTATTTAAAGATTATATTCTTATGAGATGCAATATTTGTAATACATTTCTTTCACACACTCAGAAATAATTATTTAGAACATATACATCCACAAAAAGGTGATCTGATTATATTAAATCGAATAAGTTTTGATATTATATTAGAATTGGTAATAAGATACATGGATAAATTAAAAGTCTATTTTTTTCTTTTTAGATTTGGGAAATCTCTTAATAATAATTTCTTCTATTCTCAAATTTTCTTTTTGTGGCCAATCCCAATATTTTATCATCAACGTTAAGAGAAGAGATAAAAAAGGGAGCACATATATACATACTAGAATCTTCATATTCTTTACATAGGATGACATGTTTACTATTTTTTCTTTTATCCTTTTTCCAAATGAAAATGAATACTCATTTTTGCATTTTGTAGTGGTCTTTCCAATGTCATATCTGATTTTGATATATATGTGGATATGTTACTCTCCACCAAAGAATAATGCCTTAGGTAGTTGCCCTAAAAAATTGGGTAAGTCCAAAAGAAAATTGATTAAATTAAGGAAGGTTTTTTGTTTTTTCCTTTTTAATGTCCAAATGTTTAATTATTGTTCACTTGTTCCTCTCAACCAAAGATTGGAGGATGAAAAGTGGAGAGAGGAGACAAACTTGCTGGCTTAGACAAAGTTGAATAAGATTTTTTTAATTCTTATTTAAAAAAAAAAAGAATTTAGAATTTAGCACCGTAATTCATAATTTAAAATAAATAATGAAATAATTTTTTTAAAATTGACGAATATATTAATAATTAATAAAAAATTAATTAAAAATTTTCAATTTTTTAATATATTTAATTGTGGATTAAGCACTTAAACTAGACTTATGAATTGTGATTAACCAATGAGGTTCCCCCCACAATTACACGTGGCAATTAATCACAACAAAGTACAAAATAATCTTTATTTTATAACATCATTATATTTCAATGTTGCTTTCAATGATGGAGACATTTTTACTTTCATTAGAAGGTGGAAAGTGTTGAGGACCCTAGTGATGGAAAGCATTCAAGTGGATCTTATGAGAAAAAAGATATAATAATGGTGGAAATGTGGAATTGTGAAGGGTATGTGGTCCTTATCATAAGAATATTTATATCTATTTCTAAAAAGGAAAAACATTTGGTATATTGGCCAAGGCAAAAAGTTTGTTGCAATAAACCTTTGAATTTAACTTTTTAGTCATATAGATAAAGACTCTCATGATGATGAACAATTTAGGGTTCTCTAGATATATAATGTAGTTTCTGGCAATTCAAGAATTTCTCCTCCTTTTTTTCCCCTAAGAGATAGGATTGTGATACTATTATGATTATGTTGCAAATAAAACAAAACTCTTTTCATGATACTCTTTTCCAATATATTTTATATCAATATCAATGTTAATGTGACATCATGTAAAAATAATTTAAAATAAATAAATAAATAAGAGAAAAAGAAATTATTCTTAACTATATGTGATAGCAGTGTTGCAATTTTTTTTATCCGAATTAGTTAATTTCTGATAAAAATTTAATATTGATGATATAAAATTTATATATACTTTGTTAGAGTATATTGGTATCAATCAGTATTATGAGTTTATTAGTTTGATATTATTCATTATTATAGGATATTAGATTATTATTATTATGATTCTCTCTTTACCTATAAATAGGTTAGACTATTGTACTGTGATATACAATGGATTTTTGTCAGGTAGTGAACAACTTTATGTGATAGAAGTGTTGCAATTTTTTTTATCCGAATTAGTTAATTTCTGATAAAAATTTAATATTGATGATATAAGATTTATATATACTTTATTATTATTGGTTCAAATGAAAAAAAATAGAATATTAATAAGAAAGGAAAATTTTATAAATGGAAAATTATTTTCCATGATAAAAATGTTAATTAGAGATTGTGATTATGCATAATCATGATACTTCGTTTTGGTGGATGTGATTAAATATGATGAATCCATATTTCATAAGAATAATATATATAGTCAATCAAAAAATATTATTCCATACTGAAAATTAGTAATCAAATAAGTTATTATGTATTTGTATATTATATTTATATACATTAATTCAAATATTTTTCTAACTAAATAATAAGCAATCAGAATAATTAAATCTATTATTTTAGAATAATCAAATATGCAATAGACAACTAATCAAATTTATTTATATTAATAATTTTTTTTAATGAGATATCAAATACATATTTTCATATACGGTGACTGATTATTAGCTAATTTTCAATGTAGATTTAGATTAATTGATGGCCATTTATTTTTTTTTTACTTAATTTTCTTGTATCCCAATATTCAAATAAGTGGATTTGTCATTTTATGGGACAAAGTTAGGCAATTATTTGTATTTGTATATATATAGTATTATATAATAGTAAACCTGTTTTATTAGATGTAGATGATGCTTCTATGATCAAGCATGATCCTAATCATGCACATGTATGTTAAGAATCTCAAAGTGATTATATAAATTAAAAATTTCCCAAACAGAACAATTTGTTTGGTCCGTGACACCCCATTATAAATATGTAAAAAAATTGTTAGACTTTGGTGTTGCTTAATAGAGGAATCAATCTCAAATTATTAAGATGAGCAAAGCATTGAAGAATTGTGAAGATGAGAAAAAAGAAGAAGAAGAAGTTGTTGGAGGAATAGCTTCTCCATTATGGGATTGTGGAAGCCCTTTATATGATTCATTTGAATTGGTAACACTTTCTCATATTATTGATAGGCACACGGTTGTTTTGCCACACCTTAGTGGATCAAAGAAGGCAATTAGCCACGGTTCTGAAAGTAGTCATCATCATCATGAAGTGATGAAGAAGATTTCAAATGAAGAAGATGGCAAAGGTAGTTCTTCTCTCAAGAAGTCAAAAAGCTTTAGTGAGATTTTGGACATGATCATGGGGAAGAGAAAAGTGATTAGAGAAGGAGGGAAGAAGAAGAAGGGAAATAATAATAAGCTCAAGAAAACCAAGAATGGGTTTTCTGGCTTATACAATAAATTTGTTTCCAGAAGGAAAAGTAGAGTGGAATAATTATGAGAATATGTATGAGTTAATCTTCATTCATGTTCTTCATCTTTGAATTAGTGTTATGTAGTTAAATCATTTAATTAATAGGATTTCTTTTGAATTTAATTTTTTTCTTTGAAGGCCTTTGTAATTCTCATGATTTTTTTTTTTTTGGTAACATATCCCCTAACCCGATAAATCGAAAACTAATTCGTTGCGAATTTGAGCTCCATTTAAGAGTTTATCGTTAGTTAATGGGTTACTGTATGCACGAGACGAAATTTGAATCCCGACACTTGCTTGAACGGACTAGTGATTTAATCATAAAGATCACTAGACCAACTCAAGTTGATTTTTGTAATTCTCATGATACATCATATATATTAACTCATTTTATTAGGATATTTATAATATATTATTGAAGTAACCTTAATTTAAAAAAACAAAAAACAAAAAGAAAATTGAAAGTGCACTCTCCCTTATCTAGTTATCTTCTTGTTCTTCTTTTATCTAAAACTATCCAATGGGTATGAGTATGAGTATGAGTATGAGTATGATTGTTCATTGTATCTCAATACATGATGATGATGATGATGAGTAGTAGTGTCTCTTTCACACAACATTGTGAGATGCACATTGTGTTCATCACTTTGGTTATATATATATCATCAATGGTGGTATATGCATATAGAATTCACTCAATTCAGATTTCAGATGTATACATGAAAAGTCAAATCATATTTGACAATAATAATAATTAGTATTGTTATTTCGTGATGAGAAAGTCTTGATAGTCAATATTATGAAGACAATATTATTTTTTTTTTCTTTTTTTTTTTATCACTCATTGTTTCTCTAGTTATACTTATTGGCTTCCTATTAGTCCTCTAAAGTTGGTTCCGTAGCATTATTCTTTTATGATATACACTGATATATGAATATAAATATAAAAAATTTATTCTTTGTTAGCATATAATAACTAGAATATTGATTTAATTTTTAAACATTTTTAATGGTAACAATATATGTCTGTATGCATAAATGCATCCATCCTAATAAAAATAATTTTTATTTTTTTTGGGTGACTCAATTTTTTGTATTATATTTTATTATTTCTGTGCTTAGAACATAAACATATTAAATAACATGAATGCATATATATAAATGTATGAACACCTAAATTTATTCTACTTTTTATATGGCAATTTTTAATGAGTCAAATAATTTCAAAATGTTTCTATCTAGTTACTTAAGACTATATGATAATTTTATAATTTAAATCTTATTATGATTCTATATTTTTGTGTTTAATTTATTTTTTTGATTTTACACAATTTTGATTTTCATGATTTTTTTTTAGAAAAATGATGAAGCTGGGCAAGCTAAGGTAACTAATTAAAATTTTTACCCAACTTATTCATTTAAAAACAATATATTTCAGAAATCGGTTAGAAAAATATTTCAATATGGATGAAATTGTTGAACTAAGTTGTTTCAATTAGCTTCATGCTTTAATTTGGTGAATTTAAAATGTGGACAAAGTCATCACTATTTTGGAGAAGTGGGTGGAAGTCACTATTTAAATGGTGGGCGACAATAATGGACTCACCATGTTTATAAAATTCAAAGTATCAGAATTCAAATCACATCATAAAAATTTGATAAAATTATAGAAATTAAAGTAATTAAACCCAAATTTATGAGATTCACAACGTTGCTCTTGTTTCACATCCTTATCCTCTTTCTCCTCTTCAGCTTTGATTCCCTTCTCATAAATAAAGTGAAGAAATAACAAATTATTCTACTTTAATTATACATAAAGATGGATATTTTATTTTTTATTAATTATTTAAAGTAAAATTATGTATTTTTTTTACTTGCATTTCATTTTATTCATGATAACGTTATTCTACAATAAAACTTACCATCGCACAATTCTCCTCACTTCTTTACTTTTTTGCTTTTTCTGTCCATGTTGGCTGATTCACATAAGTTTTATTGTATTGTTTCTCAACAGCATAAGTTACAGAATCACTACAAATTTTCGGTGATTTGTCTTTTCCTTACAGCACTTTCACGGTCTGATATAAATCTTCTTGTTGTAGTTCCTCTTTCCCTTCGTTCTTTTCTTTGAATCTTGTTTCTCTTTTAGCAACCCTAACTGTTTTAACTTTAATCTTACTTTTTCATTCAATTCCTTATCTCATTATTAACGTCTCTGTTTTTCATTTTTACCTGTATCCATCAGCTAGTTGACTCTAAGCATTAGATTGATAATCATCACAATTCTTCTGGTTATTAAGAATTTTGTTTTAAAGCGATAACCTAGAACTGCTGAAGTTCTTTTTACTTTTGCCTGCGAGAGGAAGGCCTTTCCTCCATTTTGTGTTTGTTTTGGAAAGTTGAAGGGAATCTCAATTTACATTTGTGTTTGTACGTCAATGTTTATGTTATTTCTTCATCATATTAAAAATATATATGATAATTATGTATAATTTTCTTCAAAAGAATGATTTTAAAAACGAAAAAAACTTTAAGAATTATTTTGACAAAAAATTTTTTTTGGACCAATTTAATTTAAAAGAGCAGATATTATTTGTTTTTTTTAAAAGAAAAAAACTGTTATTAATCAACATCATTCGAAATTACAATCAATCCTCTTGCCTATAAAACTAGACAACCTTGATTTAAGAACAAAATAAGGAAAAAGAAAGCTTCTTTCGTGGTAACATAAAGCTTTTTGTTTTGTTTTTACCCTCAAATGCAGAAAAAAACCTGGTAAAGACTTGATAAAAAGGCCTACATAAAACACTAATAAACACCAAAAGAAATACACGTTTGGCATGAAACTTGAAAGTTGAAACCTATGGCTAACAAACAAGACATGGAAAGTGCATGATAAAGCCTAACATGTTGTAACATAAGGTTTTCATGTTTCTTCTATAAAAATACTATTTGCATAATTCAATCACTAAATCAATAATTAAATATTTATGTATGAATATATGAATTGTTTAATTTTTTAATGTATATTTTATATTTTAACATAATATATTTTATACCAATAACTGATTTTTAATCTGCACTTAACATAACTCATTTTCTATTATTGATGCTATCACTCGATTTTTCCCCAACCTTGATACTTAGACTTTAATGCTTAGTCACCAGAATTTGTGTTTTGGGATATATAGAATAGAAGTTGTATTATTATATTTATATACTAATATTTTATGTAAAAAATTTTATATCATCATCTAATCAGATTTATGAATTTAAAAAATTAGTACCTTTTAATGATGCAATAATACATAATTGATTATATATAATTTCTTATATATTATATTAATTAAAATAGTAAGTTTATTTCTTACATTTAATTTTAACTAAGATTTTCTGATTTTCAGTTCAAGTTTTAAAACTAACCAATAATAATATATATATTTTTATATATGATATATGATAAAATGTATTTTAAGAAAAAAAGTTATGCATCAAGATATTTCCATAACATAGAATTTTTTTATTGTATAGATAATTATATATGATTATTATAGGTGGCTATAACTTGATGAGTGATAGATTAACAAAATGCACAGAATTTGTGACTCATATAGGAATCTCCGCCAGAACAAAATCAAAGGCTAGCTTTAGAAGTAGAGATACGAGAAAAGCAATAAGAATATAAAAACATCAAACATGATGATGATAAGAAAAAAAAAAAAAATAAGAAAGAAGAGGAAAAACAAGAAGAGGCATTGAAGAAGAAGAAGGAGAATTCAAAAGCAACAACATTGATGAAGAAGAATAAAGAAAAAGCATTTGAAGATGATCACAAAGAAATGGTGTCTACTACTATGTGGGATTGTGGAAGTCCATTATATGATTCATATGAATTGGTATCACTTAATCAAATAATTGATAGGAACCTTTTGAAATTTCCATCTTCATCATCTACTACTTCTTCTCTTCATCATCATCATCAAGGATCATCAAACTCCAACATCAAAAAATTCACCAAGAATTCTCAACATGATGACATGGTCTATGATGTTGAACATGATGTTATTGAGTCCCAAGAGAATTATTCCAAAGGGTCTTTCAATGTCACAAGGTTGGGAAAATTCATTATGAAGAAGAACAAAAACAATAACAAGAAGAAGAAGGAAAAGAGAAGAGGGCTAGTTGGATTTGTGGTAAATTTTCTTTATTGTGTGGTAGGAAAAAGAAAAAAACATGCATACTTAGCTTGAGTATATAATATATATTGCCAACTCTATGGTGCTTTCAAAAATTATGTTGAAATTATTGAATTTCATCTTGATATATGAATTTGAGAAAAATTATCAATGTGGCATTTATCAGTGTATGTAATTACAAATACAGACATTTTTTTATTAACATAGTATGCACTTATATATAATTTCTATAAATCTTTCATAATGAAAAAATAAAATCCAAACAGAAAAATGCTTGTCATAAATGTGTGAAAAATTGTGAAGCACGAATACGAGCATGACATGCCAGTGTTCAACACGCTGGTACGGCAACTCATAGATATGTCCGTGCTTCATAGTTGAAAAATAATCCAAACACAACAAAGTTTTGTGAAAGTTTTTTTTTTAACATAAAACAAATTAAAGTTCTGTATTTTGGAGGGGTCAACAATAAGTCAATAATGGTATTTTTCTTTTGAACATGAATAATGGTATTTTTGGACATTACCAATATTTATCAGCTTCGACCTAACAATAACTAAGAAATAAATTTTGGTTGAGGATATATTCTCTTTGGCAAACTCATAGGCCCAAGATGACTATCCAAATATTTAAGACACATATTAGGCCGGGCTGCTCGGTCCAACAGTGACCAAAAAGAGATACATACCTATTCACTAACCAAAACTAAACAGTAAACACACATTCAGAAAAAAAATGATGGATACTTCCATCCAATATGCTCTTTGTCAAGGATACTACTTAAAAAAAAAAGAAAGGAAATTATATCACACCCATTTAAGCAAATTTCAAGGGTTTAATATATATATAGAGTGCAAGAAAAATAATGGAAAATAAGAAAATGATAATCCAAACTCTCTTAGCTTAAAAGTTTCATGTTCATAATAATCAAGATGCATAACCCTTTTTCTTTCCCCACAAACTAAAGCTAAAACTACACGTATCATAATTACATTGAATAATTCATTATCATGTCAAAAAATCATGGAACCAAAATCATCATCATATTCAACTAAACATATTTAAGAAACTTCAAATTCATCAAAACATACATGGAATCAACATACGTAAAATTAAATCAAAGCACTTATATTCTTCGTTCTAAAAAAACAACTATTATTTTCGGATGAAATATAATTACTATACATTAATTATGTCGATGTTATTATCGGACCACGGTACGGTAATATCTTGTTCTCTAGGGTTTTGTGTAAAACCTAGAAGAGCTTCATTTGTTACAATCCAATCACAATGAGTAGAACATCTTCTATAATCCCTAATGTTTCTATAGAGATCATAGGTTAATGATCCATTTCTCCATGTTATGCCACAAAAGAACAATGTTGTCCCAAAATAGTTGCTATGGAATTTCCATTGATAGTAGCCATTGCTTTCAACAACATGAACACCAAGATCATCCTCTCTTGATTTGCAATGAATTGTGAAGCTCAATCCATTTTGCAAATTATTTGTTAGTTGAACGGTTGTTTTAGGGATTGGATTTGGAAACTTCTCTCCATGATGATAACCCTCTTGAAATGAAAATGCTTCTTCCCAATAAATAATTGAAATGAAAAATAAATATAGCAAAAAGAAAATGTGCTTCTTTCCAAGTATCATTTTGAGGGAAAATGTTGGAATGGACTAAGGAACTTGCAAATGAAGAAGTTGATGATATATGAGTTTATATACATGTATGATTAATTATTGATTAATCAATGCATTATTTTGATGAATAATGTAATATGTAGAGGCTTTGAAGCATGAAACGGTTTTAGGGTTTTATTGTTAATAATTTTTAGAAGAAAAATAAAAACTTTCGTATTCTTGCATAACCGTTATTGGATTGATTTATATACTATTTTCATCAAACCCTTAATATTCAAATTATTGAAGCCACAATTATGATTGGGTAATGCTATTTGAATAAGTGATTTTGGCTAATTAAGTACAATCAAGTAATTTATTTCTATGCTAAATAGAATATTATTTTGATGTCAAATAGTATAAAAAAGTGCATCTAAGATACCAAAATAATCTTCTATTTAGCATAAAAATAAATTATTTAATTGTATTTAATTAGCCAAAATCACTTATTCAGATAGAATTATTAATTATGAATACCATAGTTGTTTATATTTATATATATATTAGTTAAGAATTTTTCTCCGACTATATGACAAAGATGTTAGACCCACACGGCCATATAAAGGAATAAGTCTCTATTATTGATAATAGCTTAACAAAGATATCCAACTATATAAAGAATAAAATGATGCTACATGACCAGAATTTATTATTTTTAGCCAATATGTAATCGATAGATATTTTATTTTCATAAATTAAATAATTTATACTTTTTTTTTCAAATTTTATACACATATTTATTATATTTTGTACATATTATTTTCAAACATTGCACCCATATTATATATATTTTATACTTACATTTATAGACTTATTATAAGTAAAGAGATTAACTAGTTATATTTACTAGTTATACTTAATTAAACTTACTGGTCATATAGAATTTTTCTAAAAAAAATACATAATATTATAAAATTAAATAAGTTAATCATGCTTATTGATATCAAATCATATTTAATTTGGTGGGTAAAACATTATTAATTAGTACAGCTGAGATATTTAATTTTAATTAATTGAAGAAGTAACGTACGTAACCTTTGGTGATGAATCCATTGACATATGATGATAAAGTAGAAGCAATCTACCAAACTTATTAGTTTCAATAAATAAACAAATAAATAAATAAAAATTCTACCATACTTGAAACTTCGATTCAAATTAGTGAATGTAGCCAGCATTGATGAGTAGTGTTCATGGTGGGATACATAATTAACAGGTTGATTCTTTATCTCTCTATGCGTTACAATTAATTAAGCACTTAGATCAATACATTTAAAATCACTAATAATGATCTTGAGTTCGAGTTGTTAATATAAAATCATTGATGTTAGGAGAATATGTTATAAAAATCTTTATTATAATTTAATAAAAATATTGCTAATATAGAATTAAGATAATATATTTGATTTTATTAGAAAAAATATAACACAATAATAATTATAGAATACATTAATAAGATGAAGGGTTTTATCAAATTTTTATATAAAAAAAATATTGTTGTCAATATTGTAATAAAATTACTCATATTAAAAGTTTAAACTAATTAATAAAAAAACACATAAATAATTATGTATATATCTAACACCTCATTTACTAAATAGCCTTTTTTACTCGTAAATTTTGTTACGAATTTTATTTATTTATTTTTGTTTTGCTTTGTATATGCTAATTAAAATTTTTATAACAAAAATCAAAATCTAAATATTTAAATAAAAAACTCCAATATTATATTATAAGGAGATTTTTTTTTCCAAAAATTTAAATTAATAGAAGATAATCATTAAGTAATTATATCGCCAACAAATACCTAGTACCTAGTCTATAAACAACATAAAAGTCTAATAGTCATAAAATCTCAACAAACTTTGGACACATGCGAATTATATATTCTAATACAATAGTGCTACCGCAACAACGTTAAGAAATTATTAGGGAGCTAATAATTAAGTTATCATTTAAAATTTCTATGAGTTATCATTTATAATTCATATATTCAAGATCAAGTTATTATAAAAAATTTATATGAGTTATCACTCATAACAATAATCATAATGTATTAGCTCCCTATTGATCATAATGTATTGACTCCTATATTTTTTCATTCTAATAAATTATATGTTTCTCTACATATTTACATTATTAAATGTTAACATATTATTAATTTTTTAGACATATGTATAAATAGTCCAGATATATATTTTATTAAAAATATATAATAATCTATATTTATATTTTGTTTTAATTTTTTATAAAATATAAATAATAAAATTTATATTAAAAAATATTTTATATTTATATCCACTTACATTTATATCCTATAATTAGTTTTATCTAAAAAAGTTAGTATAATTAATAATTAAAAACCTTTGCGCAATTAAGGTAGAATTCCCAGCACAATATTGAAATACCCTCGGTCCCTCACCTCAAAAGTCAAAGACAATAAGACATGTCGGTGACACTCTGATATGGAGAAGGAAACAAATAGTGTTGATTGGGGTTGGTCCTTCTCTCCCTCTTACATTTTTGGCCATTTTGGTGGTGCCAATAAAACACAATTTAAGTCTTAAAAAGACAGAGGAATAACTACAAATTATGTTGAATTTGTTTAGTAGTTAATTTACTGATTTCTTTAAATAAATATTAAGAATTTAAATATTACTTTATATATTTAATAATTTATTAATGAACAATAAATTTTTAAATAATATTTTGATGTGAATTATATTAGTCCTTAAATTATTGGACTAAAATAATTATGAATTATGAAACCAAAAGAATATAAACCATTAAATACAACAAAGGTTGGGACCATGTACCATTCAATATCCAGTATTGTGGGGACCTGTATAGGAGCACACCTAATACATATTTATATGGATTTATGAAGATTGTTTATCTTATTGAAAAGGAAAAAAAAAAAAGCAAGTTCATATATATTAACATTATTTTATAATACAATAAGCTATCCAACAAAAAATTAGTCAATAACTATTTCTTTTAATTTTGAAAGTTCTATTTTTTTAGATTTCGAATGTTTTATTTTTATTATTAGTTATTTTAGATCTTAGATATTTTATTTTAAAAATAATTATGAATATTTCATTAGCTTTCATTATAAATATTTTATAAATGATAGTTAGAAATATTTTATTATTGAATGATTTATTAATTAAAAAAATATTAATTACCTATATTTTTTTTTTATAAAATTAGTCTCTCTCTGTTTTAGGTTACTTCCTTTCTCAGCTATTTTCTAATACTTAATTAACAATAGGAGTATGAGAAGAAAACATAATTAATATTAATCAAATAATGCATTAACTAGATAAATTCTTTTTGAACTACTACTACTTTTGAGATATATGATCTATCATAGTCAGAAACTAACTGGACCCTTTCACATTAGAGATTGAGAAAGAGAAAATAATAATAGTAAGACCTGTCAGAAAATAAAACTGACTTGTCAGTATTCAGAATTCACCTCTTTAAACATAACTACGTCCCTTCTGCTTCTCTCTCTCTCTTTCATTCATTCATTTATTTCTCTCCCTTTTCCACTCCCAAAAAACCCAAACCTCATCTCTTTATTATGACCAAATCTAAAAATCAAATCCATATCTATATCTTTATTTATTATTTATTTTTTGAATATATATATATATTAGAATCGATAATTTTAAGTTTATATTTATTTTACCAATCAAATTTAATAAAATAATTTATTTTTTATAATAATAAAAAAATAATTTTAATATTAAATAAAAAATTATTTATGTATTATTTTTCTGTTATTTGATATAAAAATTAACTACTTAATTGAATTTGATTATATAAAATAGATGTACACCTATTATTACCATATTATTATATATCTACTTGAAAATGGAAATATTATATTGATGTTAATAATATTTTTAAAAATTTGCTAATAAGTGAAATTAATTATATTGGTTAAAGAAATTATCTCAATGCATAATAATATTTTGTTTTATAATATTATTCTTGGAAATGACACAAGTTGTTCTTCTTCATCAAACCCATTGAATTTTATTTTTAAAAAAACTGGTTTAAGTGCAGATTGACTTTTCTCGATCTCTTATTATATGAGAATATTTTTTTTCCCCTTCTTATGACGTGTGTTTTTATTTAGTTTTATTTTGAAGAGCAAACGTGTGGTTTTTGAGTGTTTGAAACATGAATAATGCAAGTTGGATTGACATCTACATAAGCATATTGACCATAACTACATATTTTGTAAAATTCTTTCATTTAATGGATTATATAAAAGCTCAAGAAAGCTATATAAATATAATAAATTATTGATACTAATTAAATAAAATTCTAATTAAAATGATACCCGTTGAATTGTTGTTGGTTTAACAAGCTGGATAATAAATATATAAATAGTAATATTAGAGCTCTATCTTCTAAAGTCAATATGAATTATGAAAGACCATTTCCAATTGAATTCATCAAAATATCAAATGCATAGACCTAATCCCAAACACTAATAATAAACAGTGTTAATTAGAACCTTCTCTTTTTTCCAATTCTCATGTGAAATCAAGTTTAAATATTCTTGCACTGCAAACTTCATTCACTTCTAGAAATAATATTATATATATATAATTATTTTAGTTAATATAACTATATAAGTTGATTTGCACATCTTTTTTTTTAAATGGTTAATACAAAAAGTTACCTTAAAAAATGGTTATATAAATTGAAATGGATGTTAATTCATCAGAATAGATTTCATAAGAAGTTATGTATAAGTAAGTAAAAATAGTTGTCTTTATTAGAACTACAATATCAATGAAGAAATATATTAATTTATAAGTTAAAATTAATATATTTTTTTATGTAAATAGTCAATGTAATAAATTATTCAATGATAGATAAAAAAAATTATTTTTCTGAAGATAAATAAAATAAAAATTCATGAATACATATAAATAATACTTTTATATTTTTCTTGTTTAAAAAAAATAAAATGTCCAATAAAT
>JASCZI010121235.1:0-23520 GCA_036250425.1 Stylosanthes scabra | reverse complement strand
CAAACATATATATATATATATATATATATATATATATATATATATATATATATATATATATATATATATTTTTTGAAAGAAACAAAATAATATTAATTATTAATATTATTATTAATAATAATGTGAATATAAAAGCACTCTTTGTCTTTGGTTTTGGATCTTTCTCTTGTTTTTGGCAACAAACACAACCATTGATCCGTACAACCTTGGACAAAACCATTCCAACATTACTGTTTTACTCTCTCTCTCTCTCTCCCCAAAACCCAACACAGCACATATAAAGTTGCCATTTTTAACTATGTGGAATGGAACTGGAGTTGAAAGGAATGAACCAATGAATTTTATTATTACATTTTTTTTTTTAAATTAGAAAAAGAGCTCAATCTTGCAAAGTTCTAATAAGATTCCCATAGGAAATTTTGTCCCCACTTTTTGTGCTTCTCAAATTGCCCCCTTTTCCTCCTTAGTTCTGGTGTTTTTGCTGTTTAGATTCTAAGAAAAAAGAAAACAAGACAAAGCTATCTTTGTTTCTCTCTCTCTCTCTTTCTCTGTGTGAAAATTGAAAAATATCACCTTTCTGTTTTTTATTTTATTTTATTATAATTTCGTGCCACCCCACAAGCTTGGTCACTTCATTTTCAAACATTTTTGTTGTTTTTGAGAGCCAAAAGCCTCCACTTTTAGTTGAAAATGGTGGAGTTTCTACTACCATAAAGTCTTGTTTTTTTGTTTGGTTATGGTGGTGGTGGTGTTTGGTTATAGAGCTTAGAAGTTAGAATCTCCCTTTGTGACAATGGAGGATTCTTCAAAAATGAGGTTGGTGAGGTGCCCCAAGTGTCAGAATCTACTTCCTGAGCTTGCTGATTACTCTGTCTATCAATGTGGTGGTTGTGGTGCTGTTCTTAGAGGTAAACCCCTTCTCTTAGATTCCTCTTTTTTTTTCTGATGTTTTGTTTAATTCTTGGATTGTTTTGGTGTTTTAGTTCATGTTGGTTATGATTATGATTTATAGGTCACTTTGGGCACAAATTAAGCCATTTTGATGTGTGTTAATACATGTTTTGTGAGGCAAAATTTTGGGACAAATTTTGGTTTTGTGTTTAGGCAATTCAATTAAATTAAAGGGTATTAGGTTACTGCAAAATATAGCAATCATGCATGTGAGTTATTGGAGTTAGGATCTTTTAAACTTGAAGAACTTTACAAAAGCATGGAAAAAAGGGGTTGGATGTTTTGGTTTCTTATTTTGGTTTCTGCTTTTGTTTGCAGCAAAGCATAAGAAGGGTTATGGAAGTGGTGCCTTATCGGAGATATCGGACGAAGAAGTAGTCGTTGGAAGGGATCAAAATAAGTTGGGAAATTCAGCCGGGAAACGAGTGGTTGACTTGAGTGATAATTCAGATATTGATGTTAAGTCGAATGGTGGCTCCTCAAGGTATGGTCAAATAGATTTGGAGAAAGTGAAAAATGGATATGAGAACAGGATTTCGAAGAATGGTTTCGATTCGAATGTAAACAAGGATGTAGGGGATAGTAAATCGGTAGGAAAAGAGCAGCCGGCTGAGAAAGGGTCCGAATTCTTCGAGGGCAAGTCTAATTGGCGAAATGGGGTAAGAAATGAGATGGAAGGATTTTGGAGAAGGCCACCTGCTGATATAGAAGGTGTGAGGTTTTCGACTTTGAATTATTCTGATGAGGGAACTTCAAACAGCTATTCTAGTTTCTCTTACAATCATGGGAAACAATGGAGGAATGAAAAAGACATGGATGACACAAGCAAGGTTCAGCTCCTCGAGCAAGATCGTGCCGAGCTTCTAAGGAAGCTGGACGAGCTAACAAACCAGTTGAACCGGTCTCCTGAAGTTGGTAGTAGTTCCAAAGAGCAGTTTCGTCCCAAAGGAAGGACAGTTTCACCGGATCCTTATGGCGGCCGGGACACTTGGTCTTCGGACGGATTGAACAGGACTTCAAGGCAGTTATTTGGCTCTAACAAACATGCATCCGGGCCACCTTATTTCGATTATCATCATGATCCGTATGGTTATACTAGTAGTCATGAAATGGCCATGCCAAACTTCCATCCTTCAATGCAAAATCCAAGTTACATTCCTCGATTCGGGGATCCTTTTGCTGCCCAAATGAGGAGAGGTCCGAATCAGCTTTACCATCAGTTCCCACAACAACCGATGCATCCTTACTTTCCCGGACGATACGTTGATACTAGTTCAGATTCATATGAACTGTATGCACATAACGCAAGACTTCATCCACCTTCTTGTGCTTGTTTTCTTTGCTATGACAACAAACACCGAGGTTCAATGCCAGCACAACCAAATCCTGCATTTGTTAATAATAATAGCAGATTTCTTGATACGCTGAATGATCCCATGTTGTACCATCATGAGGTTCCGGGGACGTTTGATCCTCATGTTCATGGTTCAAGAACTTCCATTCCTCCTGTTCATGAATCTCGGTTACGTGCTAGATGGCCTACTGGTGACTATAACTCTAACATGGCAGGGTCTGGCCGAAGCCTTCCTCGAAAAGTAATGCCGGGAAGCAGTGCTCGGTATATACATCCTATTGCTGGCGGTTCTCCTTTCATGACTTGTTCTAATTGCTTTGAGTTGCTACAACTACCTATCAAAGCATTGGTTGCGGGGAAAAAACGGCAGCAAAAGGTGCGGTGTGGTGCTTGTTCTTCTAAAATTAGCTTTGCAATCAGCAATAAGAAGCTAGTTATCTCTCTTAATTCGGAAGCGAAGGAGACTATTGCAGCGACCGAAGATACTACCAATGAGGTTGTGAATAGCAGTGTGCAACGTTCCCATGGTCATGTGAACACAAATAGTGTAAACTTCTCTTCAGATGATTATGCTGGCTATGATTTTCACTCAGTGGATAGAGAGTCTCCGGTGCCGGTTGTGGAGTCAAGAATGAACTCTAGAAAGCCCCAAGAGACACAATGTTTCCCTTCTTCGTCTCTAGGTACCTCCGAGGATGAAACCAGTCCAGAAATTATGATTGCCGAAGGTGAAGCCGAAAAGTCCAGTGATCCCCTGAATAAAGCAGTGATATCTCCTCCACCGGCCGGAATTCCTCTTCAAGAGCATTTTGATTACAGTGATAATAACCGTGTGATTAGCCGGCTAGGCAAAGGCAACCAAAGTAATCGATCCGAACAAGAAAAAGGCAAAATGGTAGACAAGGTTCCATCATCAAGGCAAACTTCTTTGAAAGAGGTGGTGCTTGCAACTGAAATGGATGTCCATGATTATTCAAACTCCGGGGCCTCCCAAGATACCGGCGATGCAAGCCAAGAACATGATCATCCTAGATTTAACAAGGGTGGCGAATCATTTTTCGCAAGCTTTATCAAGAAAGGTTTCAGAGATTCTTCCCAATTTGATGGAGCAGAAGATCATGGCAAATGCAAAGTTTCTGTAAATGGACATCCCTTGTCGGATCGAGCAATCAAGAAGGCAGAAAAGCTAGCTGGATCCATTCGTCCCGGAAATTACTGGTTTGTATGCTTTAGAATCCACCTATTCATTCATCTGCATCTTTGATGTTAGATTGATATGTATCAAAGGACTCAAATTAAATTGTACTAGCAATTTTGCTGGTAAATTATGAATTTTCTACTGATTGCTTGTGTATTGTAGTGACTAATTTGTTTTTTTGCTTCATTAGGTATGATTCTCGGGCCGGATTTTGGGGCGTCATGGGTGGACCTTGTCTTGGAATAATTCCAGTAAGTTGTAATATTTTGTCACACTTCATTTATGATATTGCTGATCATTTGATCAATGTAAGTAAATAAATTGAAATCTCTTGCAGCCATTTATAGAAGAGTTCAATTATCCAATGCCGGAAAATTGTGCCGGTGGAAGTACCGGCATTTTCGTGAATGGTAGGGAGCTTCATCAAAGAGATTTGGATTTGCTTTCTGGAAGAGGGCTTCCCCTTGACAGCGACAGATCTTACATCGTCGAAATTTCCGGGAGAATCCTGGATGAAGACACCGGAGAAGAGCTAGATTGCCTCGGCAGACTTGCTCCGACGTAAGTCCTCAGTTTATGATGATTCTGTTACATTGGTTTTCAATCATTTGTTTGTTCTTGTGAGTTGTGACTATTCTCTAGGAAGATGTTCTTAAATCTGAACATAATTCTGATATTGATGAGAAATGTTTGTTGTACCTTTTACATGGGATAGTGTGTCGACTCATCCACAATTCGACACCATTGGAATCCAATCCAATGGTGGATGAGGGATGAGTCAGTACCGTGTCCGATGTAAAACGAGTACACGTGATTCGGTGCATGATTTTCCTTCCCATAAAGGGTTAGTTGCTAAGTTTCTTGTCTTGTGTTTTGACTATTTCAGAGTGGAGAAAGCAAAGCATGGATTTGGCATGAAAGTACCAAGAACAGATGCATAAAGAAACATAGATTTGGCTTTTGTTCCATCTTCATGTAGATTTGTAAACATTATTGGAATCACATCATGGAAATTTTATTTGAAATGGTAGCAAGGTTACTTGCATTTATTTTATTCTATATATTTCTTTCTCTTTTCTGCATAGAGATTATATACAATACTACATGTAAAATTTTCATTCTTCTATAGTTGAAGAAAAAGTTTTGAGCTTGATTTAATCAAGTAGATTTAGCCAAGTTAAAAAGTGAGGATTGATTCTAGCATTTATTCTAGAATTTGATGTAGCAAACTATGTGTAACTACTAACTATATTCCTTGATCTGTTTGCAAATTGCAAGGCATGTAGTTTTGCATTTATAATGAATAATGAAGATTATTGATTAGGCTATTGTTCACTGAAAACACTACTCTATTATGGGCATTGTAAGCAATTTTTTACTTTCTTGCAACAGAAAAGAGAAGAGGGGGATGAAGTGAATATATAAGGAATTAACAATTCTATTTGCACACCAAAATTAGCCACCAGTGTATAATACAATTAAAATATAAAATATATACTAAAAATAAATTAAACTACACATGTATTTTGTATTTCAATATGTATTATATACTGTTAGCTGATTTTGGTGTACACCTAGCATAACCCATAAGTAATATAAGCTTAGAAACCACATACAATGAGTACATTACATACATACCAAATTATAAATTAAAGACTTTAGAACTAAATTTGATTGCCAATGACAATGAGTCTTTGAATTTGAGTTTGTCAAATTTGGCTTAAACCTCCAATCCTACACAGTTTCTGTCAAAGTAAAGAAGCTAAAGAAAATTATTACATCAGAAAAAATAAGGGTTAACACCTAACAGTAAAAATAATCCTTGAAATTATTCAGAAGGCTTTGTTTTTCACCCTTCGAGGCTTGCTTCTTATTTTTTAGACACCTGAAAAAACATGCATTATATTAGTTCTCGAAATATCAAATTGGTTAAAAAAGAAGAAGATATATTTGTTGATTAAATCAACCCTTCCAATGATTAAAGGATGATACATGACATAATCATTTTACAAAAGAAAAATATTAAATGGAATCAATATTGCCGTTGTGTTTGAGTGTAAGTTTTTGTACTTTACCTTCTTCTTTCTGGAGTTAAACCATTTTGGAGTTCCAACCCAGGAGAATTACTACCTCAAATGAACTTAGAGTTAAACGAAGATATATAGCCAGTGTTTATAGGAGCATTACATCTCGATATATACACAAGCTACCTGCAGAAGATAATAAAAACATAAAACTTGATTCATCCATTTGTTCTAAGAAAAGAAATACTCAAATGTTGGATACACAAAAAAAAAGATATTCCCTATAGAGTTAACAAGTATTATAGATAACAAAGAATACATGTTCAACTAGTTAATGTTGTTTAAGGAATCAGAAAACTGTTTTAGTTTAAGGAAAAGGAAATTTATGCTTGCGATATCATGACAAACATGGGTTCAGCGAATTACCTGCTCAGAAATCTCTGTTCAGACAATTTGTTGGCCATTGACTTTAATAGTGCTGATGTGGGCAATTTTGGGCCAAATATCTGGATGCTTGTTCTTGCAGAGCTCTCCCAGCAAATCACAGTATATAATTTCGAGTAGTGAAAGAGAGGAAGGCAGGTTTTCTCCTGCCATATTCTTCAGCTTCGGACACTCGTAAAAGCGTAATGTTTTGAGGGAGGTGAGGTGGAAAAGCTTATTGCACTCCAACGTCTCCAGATATTCTAAGAAAAAGAGATGCAGAGTGGTGAGGGAGGGAAGGTGAGGCAGCAAACCCACCTCTGGGAATGACTTCACACTGTCACAGTCACGACCATCAATGGTAAGATGAGTAAGCTCTTCCAAGTTGGCCATCCATGATAGATCACTCACTTGTTGCTTGCAACCTGCCACACTAAGTTCTTTCAGGTTAGACGGCAAATCACCCTCTTGCAACTGACCAATTTCAGTGCAACCTTGTATGTTGAGAGTGTGTAAATTTGGGAGGAGAGTATTCATGTCACGGGGCAAAGCCTTCATCTTTGAGCACCAACTGACATCGAGATGAGTTAACTTCGGTGCAGCCAGTCCTCCTAGGAATGACACAAATTTGAAGCATCCATTGATAGAGAGACGTTGAAGAGCAGCATGTGGTGGTTGTAACATTGAAACCGATTCAGATTTTGACACTCTGATATATGGAGAATATTGAGATTGGGAAAGGCATCCAATGACAACGAGGTCAGTGAATTGCAACTAGAAACTATGTGTAGCTCTACCAAATCAAACATCTGCTGCTGTTGCTCGGGGAATTCCAGTTCCGCACATGAAAAGATTTCCAGCTTTTTCAAAGATTTGGGTAAATATTGCTCCTCAAGGATATAGCATATAAACAACTTAAGATACATATTTCTTGGAGGGAAGTTAGACGATGGATGATCATTTCCTTAAATGCAGAGTCCGCCATAGATTCACATTGAGAAATTGATAATCTATCCCCAAGAAGTGATATCATATCATCAGGGGAATATCCTTGTATATCCAGATTGTGGACTTGGGAAACATTCGACAAAGAAGACATGATTGTCAATAATACGAGATTAAGCATATCTCGATTTAACATTGGACACTCTCTTATTTCAAGCTGCTTAAGCTTAGGAAAAGCTTTTGAGACAGGTAAGTGCCACTCCTCCCAACATGGCATGTTTTCAAAGTCCAATGTCTCCAGTGAGGGAAATGGTACACTAGGCGAAGAATGATGACCGTCTTCTTTCTTGTAAAACTCGTCGCCAATTCACCTGAGCTGATCGAAACCTTTAATGCGCAGAGACTGAAGAGATGGCAGCTGTCCAAGTGAAGGCAACATGCAGCAGTTCTTGCAATCATACAGAGATACACTTGTCATGTTTTGGTAGGAACAATGACCGATCCATTTTGGAAATATCGTACCTTTGTATCCCCGTATTGACAAAAGTTTCAAGCCATCGTGAGGTTGCAAGCTGTTGAGGATATCTCTTCAGTTTGTGCCTTTGAAACCATATCATCACCAGAAGACCACCTCAAGTATAGTTCATTGATGTGCGTCTTATTGATTATTCTTGCACTTTTTGCCTGATTGACATCAACAACATTCTCCAATTTCTGAATCTCAAATGAGCCATGAAGATTTAAAAGGCCTCCTAACTCTTGTATTCCATTGTCTTTGTACTTGCCAACGACATACTTTCTTAAAGTGTGCAACTGTGTCAGTTTCCCCATTCCTTTCGGCATTTCTTTTAGAGGAGTACACAATATATTAAGATGCTGCAATTTCACAAGATTATATATGCCATTGGGCAGCATAGTCAGCTTTGAACAAAATTCAAGCCTTAATGTTTGTAAATTACACAACTTGCAGAGAGACTCTGGCAATGTCTTAAAAGAACTTCGAGAGAGATTCAAATAGCGCAAGTGGATTAATTCGCCAATTGAATCAGGCACTATACTGAGTTTATCATAGAATAAAACTCTCAAGTATTTATTCTTTGGAAATATGGTTGTTCTTCTTTTCTCGAAAAAAGCAATATCACCATTGGTATTCAAGAATGTCCTCAAAGATTCTATTTTATTTATGGAATTGACTTCTTTCGAAATTTGATCACAATCATATGACAAATGAAGAGTTAGAGTCTTCATCTCTCCCTTTTTATCAAGCACTTCAGGTAATCTACAATAAAATTGCCCAGCAAGAAAAGTTGCCAAGTCATGCATGAGATCATGCATCACAAAACACCAATGCTGGTCTTGGCTTTGCTTGAAAAATAGTCTTGAAGCCAAGTCATCAAAACACTCGCAACCAACTCTTTCTAAAGTCTTTCCACTCTTTGGTTGTGGTAAAAGACCTTCAGCCATCCATAGCAAGATTAACTCATCTTTAATAAGTCTATGATCTTTTGGATACAATGAACAATAAACAAAGCATCGTTTTAAATGCGCAGGAAGATCATAGTAACTTATCAACAAAGCAGGAATAATCTTACTTTCTTTCAGAGGAAATTCCCAAATGTCACTGAGCAGTATTGAGTTCCATCTGTCAACATCATGCTTTGAGCACAAGCGTCCAAGTGTTTCTGCAGCTAACGGCAAGCCATCACACTTCTTGACAATCATTCCCCCTATTTCTTTCAGTTTTGGATTACCATCTGATTCAGGAAATGATGCATTGTGTGCGAAAACAGACCAACAATAATTATCTGACAACCCCTTGAGAGGATAAGAGTTATAGTTTTGGACTATTGAACCAACATTTTCCTTGTTGCTGCGGGTAGTTAGAAGAAGAGTGCTTCCCTTACTCCCATGTTGAAAAGGGGTAACAAAAGCACTCCACTTGTCACCTTCGTCACTCCAGACATCATCCAAAACAATGAAGAACTTTTTTTCTGACAATCTGTTCTTCAAATCTTGTTGAAGTAATTCAAAGCTGTCAAGACTACAATTGCCAGAATTGATCCCTTTTATAACATTTTTTGTAGTCTCAACAACGTCAAAATTTTCAGAAACACAAACCCATGCTTTCAGATTAAACCCGTTCATCAAATCCTCATTGTTGTATAGGCATTGTGCTAAAGTTGTTTTACCAACTCCGCCCATACCAACAATTGAGGTGATGGACAAGTTGTGATCGTTGTTGTCATTTAGCATCTTGATTAATGCCTGTTGGTCATCATCTCTGCCGTACACGCACACATTCGCCTTTACATGAGAAGTAGATGGAAGCTTCCATGAGGAGCTACCCATCGGAATCTCTTTCAGACCAAGGGTATCTTTGCGTTTCTCAAGATCTTCTATTCTTTCAATCACATCTTCTATCTTACTCACCATCTTCCTATCAGACAAATTAAGGAAGCCAGGAAGATGAGTGCGTACCTTGCTGCGAATTTGAGCTTTGGTGACGACACGGTCGAGCAAGTCATCAGCAGTGTAGAGAGCATCCCTGAGATCATCAAGCCATTCCCTCACACGTTCGTTCCCAAACTGCTGCTGCTCAGCGTCAGCAACCAGAGCATCAGCAGCCAAGAGAGCAGTCCTCAGCCTGTCAATCAACTTCTTGTCCAGCTTCTTGCCCACCACCAAGTTGACAAACTCAGATGAAATGAGCCTGTCAAGAACAACATTGGCGAAGCCAGAAACTAAAGCTCCAACAACAAGTGCTTCAGCCATGATACGATGATCACAACAACAGTGAGTGATTGGATTTTCAGAATGTAAGAAAGAAAGAGAGCAATATTGCAGTAATGCTTGAAAGGTATTCAGCAATAGGCATACAACAATAGTTCTTCAGCAAAGAGACATTGGCATCACGTGGTATCGATCTCCGAGGTAACATAAAATAATCCTAAGCAGTGGAATCCATAGCTGGCTTTAAACTTTACTTGATTTTTATATTCTTCTTGGATGGATGAAACAAAGTATTCAAATAGCAAAAGGGTGACCAACGGAAACTAGTCTTGGTGGAAATTATTTAACTATACGATATCAATGCACAACATGAGGTTATTTATAACAATAATGGTGGTATGAGGGAAAAAAAATTGTTGGTAGCAGTGTTTAGACATTGGCTTCACCTTCACGTGGTAACTGTCTTCAAAGTTACCCTTTCTAGGAGTTTTTAATTCCTAGAAATGCAACAAAATAAAATTGCAACTTGATGAGGAAGGTATCAAACTTTTGCACAACCAAGGTAATAACTAGTGCGGTTTTCTACCATTTTTTACTGGATAACAATAGTAGAGTGTATAATTGAAACGATTATTAAATTAAATTTAACAATCATATAACCAACACTACACTGTAATAGCCAATCTCATTCAACTCATTAAAGATAAAAGGCTTAAATAATTGTTAGATGTTCTCTTTAATATACTTGCAAATATTTTATCTATTTTCATATACACTACAGTGTTAAGAAACTAGATAAATGCAGTCATGTGCAATCATGGTGAAGCTTCAAATCTCAAACAACTTTAGCCGCTTCTCTTGTTTTAGTTCTGAGCTCTTCTCCTTCTTCCAACACCATTGCTTTTCTCTAAGGCATTTGGCTGTCATCTCTACTAAAGGAGCACAGCAGTAAACTAATAATGCACATGAGAATACTACCAGCGTACATGCATCCATATACATTCATCCCAACAAAACAATTTTTGTTTTCCTCAGGCTTTCTATGTTTGACACAGTTTTTTAGAGTACACTATATTATCTCCTAATTTAGAATACAAAATTAAATGTATTTTTTAGAATAAAACATGCATTTATTTATTCATGATATAATAGCTTAGAAACTTCATGATATAATGAGCCTGTTAAGAACAAGGCTGATGGAGCCAATAAACTAATTAAAGCTCCAACAACAAGTGCTTCAGCCATGGTATGATACAGATCACAACAACAGCAAAGTGAGTGATTATTGGATTTTCAGAATGGAAGGAAGAGAGCAATATTGCAGTAATGCTTGCAAGGTATTCAGCAAAAATTCCAAGGAGTGGAATGCATAACAGGCTTTGAACCTTACTTCATTTTGATATTCTTTCTTTGAAGGATGAAACAAAGTATTCAAATAGCAAAAGCGTGACTAACAGAAACTAGTGTTTGTGGAAATTAATTAACTATTAACTATATAATTAAAGGAGGATAATCATCATATGATACCAATGCATAATGCTACATGTAATACTGTACCCCTTCATTCATACCATTTATAATACGAAAAATATAATCATATTAATTCCCAAATCGCAATCCATTACCTGATCTCAGTGAGGTCTCTGAGGCTCTTTAAACGGCAACCGCACGTACTTGGAAGCTGGCTCTCATGGCAGTAATCCGCTGGCACATTTGGAACAGATCTAGGTGGCAGCTACTCTCACGGTGGAGACCTGAGATCTCCATGGACCATGAAGCTCTTTGATGAATTGAAGACAAATCCCTAACTTGAAAGCCACTTTTCTCTCTTTGTGTCTGCGTTCCTTTGTTTTCCTCTCTTTATTGAGTTTTTCTTTTTCTGTTAGAGCTCGAACCCGATACCTCTAACAACCGGGAGGAGGTAATGCCATATGATCTACGACTCATCGGCTTCTAATACCCTTAACTTTGGGGAAAAAAATGGTAGTGGGAGGTTAAAGTGTGTTGGCAATAGTGTCTCAGGTGGTAGCTGTCTTCGGGGTTATAGTTATTCACTTATTCTACTTTTACCTTCTTCTTCTTCTTCTTCTTCTTCAATTAAAACCATTTTGGCTTATATTTCTTCATTCTTTGCTTCAATTAAACCTTTTTCTATGGACATTCTTAGAAACAAGCACGAAGATGATGACTAGTACTAGCAAGTTACTCTCCCCAACACGTTTCCGTTCCATCTCCACCATTGTTGGTGGTGACACCCAATTGAATTCCATTGCACCCTTTTTCCCCAAAGATGCTTCTGGTTTAGCCACTGATCTCATCAAAGCGTATTTCGACAGAGGGTCCATTGAAGAAGCACGCATACTGTTCGATGAAATGTCACATAGGGATGTTGTCACTTGGACTGCTATGATCACTGGCTACAACTCCTGCTATCACTATGGCCGTGCTTGGAATGTGTTCTGTGAGATGCTGAGGTGCAGGACGCGGCCCAACGAGTTCACCGTGTCTGCAATTTTGAAAACTTGTAAGGGAATGAATGAACTTTTGTATGGGAAGTTGGTGCATGGTTTGGCTATCAAGAATGGTACACAAGGTTCATCCATTTATGTTGATAATGCTCTAATGGATTTGTATGCCACTTGCTGTAGTAACATGGAAAGTGCAAGAATGGTTTTTGAGAGCATCATAAACAAGAATGCTGTGTCATGGACTACTTTGATAACTGGGTATACTCATAGAGGAGATGCTTATGGTGGCCTTCGAGCTTTCCGCCAAATGCTTCTGGTAGGTTCCCACTTTATTTCCCCTTTTCTGGTTCCAAATCCATGTTTGTTTTACTCTAAAGAATGGGTCTAATCATAGCTGCTAAGTAAACAATAGAGAACACAGTTTTTCTCTTTTCAACTAAATGCTAAATTGTGTATTCATATATTATCCTCTAAGTTGATAAAAACTATGGAGGTATCTGCAGTCATTAACCATTTATTGATTAAGGGTACATAACCTATGATTTTCTCATTTGAGAGAGAAACTCACCTTAGAGGGACTTAAAGGGAAACATGTAAAATTCTTGTTAAGAGACTAGCTCAGTATTAATGGGGTTTTCAATCTTTTCATATTTCGTCGGTGATGAACAGGAGGAAGGAGAGCTGAGCCCCTTCAGCTTTTCAATTGCTGTTAGAGCTTGTGCATCGACTGGCTCGGATATTTTGGGCAAGCAGGTACATGCTGCAGTGATTAATCATGGATTTGAGTCCAATCTTCCTGTCATGAATTCTATACTAGACATGTATTGCAGGTCATGTTCCACATGTGATGCAAAGCAATTATTCTTTGAAATGAGTCAGAAAGATACTATCACATGGAATACTTTGATAGCTGGTTTTGAGACATTGGATCCAAAAGAAACTTTCTGCATATTTTCGCGAATGATATCTGAAGGTTTTAGTCCGAATTGCTTCACATTCACCAGTGTGGTGGCTGCATGTGGTAACTTGGCAGTTCTGCATTGTGGCCAGCAGCTTCATGGAGGAATTTTTCGCAGAGGCTTCAATAACAACTTGGCATTATCCAATGCCCTTATTGACATGTATGGAAAGTGCGGAAACATAACTGATTCACATAAAATATTTAGCCAAATGTCATGCAAAAATTTAGTCTCTTGGACTTCCATGATGATTGGATATGGGGCTCAAGGGCTTGCAAAAGAAGCTGCTGAATTATTCGATGAGATGGTCACATCACGTATCAAACCTGATAAGATAGTGTTCACGGCAGTTCTAAGTGCTTGTAGCCATGCAGGACTAGTGAATGAAGGTTTGAGATATTTTAGACTAATGACAAGATTTTTCAACGTCGCACCCGATCAAGAGATATATGGATGTTTAGTCGATCTGCTTGGGCGTGCTGGTAGGGTAAAGGAAGCTTATCAACTAATAAAGAATATGCCATTTGAGCCAGATGAGTCTATATGGATAACCCTTCTTGGGGCTTGTAAAGCTCATAAAAAACGAAGTATAGGCAAACTAGTAGCTTCAAGGTTGTTGGAATTGAAGCCTAGTAGGGTGGGAACTTGTGTGTTGTTATCAAATTTTTTCGCTGCTGAAGGTAACTGGACTGGTGCTGCCAGCTTAAGGAAGCTTATGAGAGATATTAAAAATAAGAAAGAGGCAGGGATGAGCTGGATTGAAATGAAAAACCAGGTTTACAGTTTTGTTGCTGGAATTGAATTTGTTTCTTCAAATGAACAGATTGCTGAAGTTTTGGAATTATTGATTACGCATATGAAAGATGTTGGATATACACCCGACTTAGATTGCTTTGTACATGACCAAGAATATGAGGTTTGAACAGAAGCTTGTCATTGCCAAATGGTCAGTTGCTCATGGCAGATCATTTGGTTCAATTCTTGCTTACTCAATAAACTTGTTCATAAGAAACTAGAAACAGTTCATGAATTAGGGAAATTTACATGTTTATAGCAAAGATGGTTGCTTCAATTAGTTCAGAAAACAGAAATCAATGGAAAATTAATTGGGAGAAGAGTAGGTCATCTTATGAATAAGTTCTGCTCTTTCTTGCTCTCATTGATGTAATTTATTGGAAGAGAGAAGACAAAAGTAGGAGGATGAGGAATCTTTCCAACAGCAAATGAAATGAAAATTGTTTCCTTTCTTGCATTGCCAATGCCAAGTTGCTAACAAGCCAGGGTCTAAGGCTCTATGTCACAGACAAAAGACTCAATAGGGAGACATATAATGGCACAACGATTTTTTTTCATGCCTGCATTATATTTTTTATCATGAAATGAATATACAGCCATTAGATTTGTGAGCTTAGATGTTTGTATATTTTGGATCAACTGATATTTGATGTTTGATGCTGATCAAGAAAGATGAAAGAGGTAGTTATTACTCAATTGGGAGAACAATTTCTCCCTGTTTAGATATTCTTTTTTGGATTGTCTCATTTTGATTGTGATTTGATGGGGACAAAAGCCTTTCTGAGATTCAAGGATGAAGTTGGGAATCACATTTTTTGTTTTGTGCCATTTATATATATACAATGGGTAAAAAATACCCTTCTTGTTATGTACATTGCACATAAAAGGAGTTTGTGTATATTTTTCTTTTGTTATTTCCATTTTCCACATTTTATTTGTTTAGTTTTTAGAGTGGAAAAAGTTCCTTTATATTTTGCTACCCAAATTCTGGTAAGAAAAATGTTAAGTTTGTAATTGAGTGTTTTGTGTCCTCAAACTACAACCCTCTAATCCCTTGCTTTCATTATTTAAATAAACATATAAAATATATTAATTTCCAAAATATATTAAAAATTTTCACTAAATGAGGGAATTAATTTATTTTATATATTTATTTAAATAAACAACCCTTTATCCCAAGAGATGCTTTATTTGTTCATATAAAGTAAGAGTTTGAATATTTATATTTTGAACAAATATATTACATTAATTTTCAAATATAACACAAAAAGATTAAAGACAAAATTCAAATATATATGAAATATCAAAGATAAATAAAAACAAATAAAACATTAAAAAACATTTTCTAAAAATGTCACAAAAAAAAAAAAAAAACTTATCCCTATAATAAATGAAATGAAACTAAAAAAGGTGAAGCGTTCATTTCATTGAATGAAGTAGGTGAAATAATTAATAAGATGGGCTGTCACCAAATGCCTTTGATGTTACTCATTCTCAACTACTCAAAAAAGATTCACCATTCTTCACCCAAACACAAAAGGGCAAAATTGGTAGCAACATTTTCAAGGTACTTCTATATCTTTGTCCATGTGAAATAGAGTGAGTGAGAGTGTTTTAGTTGCAAAAAAGCTTGTATTGTTCAAGTGATTCCCAAACCTTTTTCTTTTTCCTTTTATTGTTTTTACTTTATGATTTTAGATTCTATCTTTATACATTGACAAAAATAAATAAATAAATAAATGATAGTAAATTAACTTATTTTAACAAAAATAGAGTCTAATATATTTCGAATTATAGTGATTTAGGTGAAAATAAGACAAAAATATTGTAAAATTTAGGATACAATAGTTTAATTGATATATAGATCTATGTACATAAGTACATCACACTAGCTTTTTCAAAACAAAAAAAAAAAAATCACACTAACACATGCTGAGAACAAAAAGAATAAAAAAAAGAAAGAAAATTAAAAAGAACAATGTTGGAGGAATTTTAGACCAAAAATGACACATTCTTCTCTGCCAAGGAAGGTCACTTCTAGGGAAATTACCCACAAAATTATTATTATTATTTTTTTTATTAATTTTGGAGTTTCATACAAAAAAACTATTTTTTTTTTTTAAACCCCGTTTATAACTCCCACATGGAACATGTCACCATACATATATCACTCTATTATTTATTTATTTTTTATTTATTATTTTTTTTGCACTACCATACCAACAAACATAACCCAAAGCACAAACGTTACTATCACATTCATAACAACCAAGAATAATGCTGAAAACAAGTTCCTTTTTTTATTACATACAATGACACCCATTTCCATCTTATATAACAATAATTGCTTAATTTCACCGTTTAGTTTGTTACACTCTGTTTTATTAGTTCCTCTGTTTTCTTTTTTTTTTTCATGGTGAAGAAGATGATGAGGTCTGATCCAAAGCAATTTCCATCATCAATGCAAAAGCAAAGCAATGTTTGTGTTAAGATTGCAGTGTCATTCTTCTGTTTAGGTCTTGCTTTTAGGCTTCTTTTGTCAGATTCATTCAGCTTTTCTTCATCATCATCAACAATGGTGGTGAAGGAAACCCCTCCTCTTACAATGGCAGAGGAAAAAACAGAGTCCTCTGTTTTTCATCTTCCTTCTCTTGAAACATCATCTGATCTTGTTGATTTTCCATCAAACAACAACCAAAGTCTAAGCTCTCAAAATGGTAAGAGTTTTTTATTTTCCTTTTTATTTATTTATTTATTTTTTATGAAGCTCTCTCTTTGTTTGTTTCTTGTGATGTTCTTGTTCATTACTTTTTACAAGTAAAAATGTAACATGGTTTAGTAATATTTAAATCTTGTTTAAAAAGTGAGATAAATCTAGAGTTATTAACTTGATCTAGTGATTATAACCTTAGAGGATTTGTTCTTAGTTTTCTAAGTTCTTGCTTTGTGAAGTGGTGTTCAACAATAAATTCAATTAATGTAACTTATTTCCACTTTCCTTTTTGGGTTATTTCTTTGATAATAAAGTAAAGTAAAATAAACCAATTAGTTTATGGAGAGTTCAAATGTTCATATATCTAAAAATTACTACTAGTTTATGATTACAGTTTTTTGGTGACACTTTTTCAAGCATTGAAATGAAATATAAACAATATATTAAGGAAACTACTTAAAAAAGCTTTGTCGGTTTTGCATTATATGCATTGTCATGTTCCAATTTTAGCTTCATTTTCTCTTTTTTTTTCCCCAACAAAACATGTTTGTTCTTTTCCTTCTTTTTTTTTAAACTAGTAACTAGGAAGTGCATACTAATAATGATTATGAGATTAATTATAAGTGAGTGAGTGTTTTCCTGTTGAAATTGAAATCTGACCTTATGCAAATCTTAATTTTGATTTTAGAACCTCAAAACTTGGTCTAAAATGGTATAAAACTATAAATAATTAGATAGACCCATCATTTTAGCCTCTAAAAAACTCCTTAAAAGATAGTAACCCATGACATAGCTTCTTAACAATAGTCGTAAACATCTTTTTAAAAACTAAATAAGTAAGAAATGTTTTTAAAATCCTAAAAAATATCAAACATTTTTTCCTTTAATAATAAGGCGAATATTTAAAATGCGCTAATGTATTCGTTGCCATCAATATAAAAATATTTTATGTAGTAATTTTTCATCGAATTGTGTTCATTTTAGTAGTTAATACGTTTCAAAAACCAAATTATTGAAGTGCTATACTCTTCTAAAGAACCCTAATTAATGGTTCTCCCTAGATAATTCTTAAGACAAGTGCTGATTTTGTTGTTTATTAACTAACTTGTTATGCAAAAATGTGATTTTCAGAAGCAGAAAAATGTGATCTATTTGTGGGAGAATGGGTGGCAGATGAATCAGGTCCAATGTACACAAATGAGAGTTGCAATTTGATAGAGCATCATCAAAATTGCATGAAAAATGGAAGGCCTGATTCAGGGTACCTTTATTGGAGATGGAATCCAAGAGGGTGTGAACTTCTAAAGTTCAATCCAAGAAAGTTTCTTGATTACATGAGGAATAAATCATTTGCTTTCATTGGTGATTCCATCTCACGCAACCATGTTCAATCCCTACTTTGCATTCTCTCTCAGGTACTTTCACTTCCTTTTGTTAACTCATTTAGTAACGAGATGGATTTTCTAATAAGGTGAATACTCACGTGCAGTAGACTTCATATGAAAATTTGTTTGTTAAAAGTCGTTAGATGATTTAACATGATTGATTAAGTTGTGATCAAATCTAATAAGGTCATATTTTATTATAAGTTAGTCTTAATGCAACAACCTCCGTTTTATTTATGATTAGTAGTTACTAATGAGAATATTATTCATTTAATTTGGAGACACGCAATCAATTTTGAAGAAATCAGTATAAGAATATATTCCTTGATTTCTCTCTATATTTAAATGTAAGGAAAAATATATCAACAAAAGCCAAGTGATTATTTGTCTCACATAATGTTTATATTAGTGACACATAAAATTAGTTACAGATATACTTTAAGAGTTGGATAGATCAAGATCTGGAAGAATGGTCCCAAATCAATGATATAAATAGTGGTATTCATAATGTGAATTATGAGCACTATAGTGTAACAGCTTGCAATATGTGACATTTGATGATAATCCTTGTCAATTTGTTAATGAAGCTGTTTTGAATCACATGTTGTGTGGAAGACAGCTGGTTGCTTATATTAAATGGTTGGTCCATGCTGCCTTCTAAAAAGTTTAAATAAATGTGTGATGTGTCTTTTATTAAGTAGGTTCACCTACATGAATATATGAAAAAAGCAATTTAAAAAAAAAAAAAGAAGGATTAGAGTCACTTAATTATGATATGTATGATGTATTAAAATTCATCCGATCCAATCTATTTTTAATATTATATATTGATGTAATATGCATATAATTATAGATGTTAGATTAAATAAGTTATTTTTTAATTTTTCTAGCATTACTGATTTAGTTATTTGTGATTAACTTCCATTCACTTGTTCTACTAATACAAAATAATTATGTTAGGTAAATACTAAAAGTTCGTCACGGTTATAAGATTAATGTTAAAATATAAAATATATATTAAAAATAATTTAAATTATATATGTATTTATACACGAATATATGATAATTGATTTGGTGGCTATTTTTTTTAATGTAAATATCATTTTTAATATCAAATTATTATTTTTTTAGAATTATGTGTAATTAATATAGGATTTGTGATTATATCATGACTAAACAAATGGTTCTTATATCCTGATCAAGAATAATACTTTAAAAAGGCCTTAACAATAGTTGGTAGTTGCAAGATTACATTTCATTTTGTGCTTCTTTTATGAATATTCATGAATTGCCTTGTCCTTACAAATCATGTACCTACCAAGATCAAAACTCCAATAATCTTATTCTTGTGCAGGTGGAACCAGCTGTTGAGATCTACCATGACAAAGAATACAGATCAAAGATATGGAAATTCCCATCTCACAACTTCACACTGTCAGTAATATGGACTCCTTTCCTCATCAAAGCATCCATTTTTGAGGACATGGATGGAGTTTCCTCTTCAGAGACACAACTTCATCTTGATACTCTTGACCCCCTTTGGACTAAACAATATGATAGTTTTGATTTTGTTATGATTGGTGGTGGGAAATGGTTCCTCAAGACCGCGATTTACCACGAAAACAATACAGTTTCTGGATGTCATTACTGCCCTGGAAAGAACCTAACCGAACTCGGATTTGACTATGCCTACCGCAAGGCGATCGGGCTGGTTTTCGAGTTCTTCATGAAATCGAGTCATAAGGCAACGGTTTTCGTTAGAACGACGACACCGGATCACTTTGAGAATGGCGAGTGGTTTAGTGGAGGGTATTGTAATAGAACAGTTCCTTTCAAGGAGGGTCAAATAGAACTGATTGCTATAGATTCCATCATGAGAGGTATTGAACTCGAAGAATTCGCGAAAGCAACATCATTAGGATCGGATAAAGCTGCGGCGAAATTGAAACTTTTGGACACAACTTTTCTGTCATTGTTGAGACCAGATGGTCATCCAGGACCATACAGACAGTACCAACCCTTTGCCAAAGATAAGAATGCAAAAGTTCAAAATGATTGCTTGCATTGGTGTTTGCCAGGGCCAATTGATTCTTGGAATGACATAGTAATGGAAATGTTAGTGAATGCTTAATCAAGGATTCTTTTCATACATGCTATTTTTTATCTCAAAAGTTCTTATAGTTTAAACCATACACAATTAAGAAGAAGAGTTTCATATATTGTAAATTGAACTGTAAAGTGAAATCAAAGTTTGGAATGCACAAATAAGGGGTGACGTTGATTTATTTTGTATGAAAACTTGATTCAAACATTCATAGTGTAGTGAGTAGCATTGTCAAATTTTCATCAATAAACAATGTTTATGTAATTATTTTGAGTAACATTGAAAAGTAAGCATTTCAGAGTAAATTGATAAGTATAAATAAAAAGGGCAAGGTTGATTAGTTGATTAGCAACCACAATGAATAATCACACTTGACAATATACATGGGTAAAAAAAGAGAGGAAAAAATCTTTGAAATGTGAACCAGTTTTCAAGAACTTGTGATTTTGATCTAGAAATGGTCAAACACTTGATTCAAAATCTCAGTATTTATTAACTAAAGAGAGCACCATAATGTTTTGAAACAACATACAAAGCTCAAGAAACAAATCTTAGTTCACATCCACAAATGAAAACTTCTGTCACATCTTTTTCCCCTACTTGGTTGCAGGTTGATTTTCATACTTGTTCTGATCTGGTTTGATGAATGGATCCTGAAAGGTTACAATAAACAATGTCAATAACAATCACCCCATTAACAGTTTACAGTTGAATGTTTTAAAACAAAAGAAGTTGTCATGGGAGAGATAACGAAAAATTAAAACACTAGGAATTTTGGACAACCAATCAAAACTCAGATATCCATAAATGTTTTTTACATAAAATTTCGCAAACTTGGTAGGTTGATCCATGCAAGTTGCCCCCACCTAGTAGGACATGACTCGACCGTTATGTTACAAGTCTGAATGGAACATCCAGCCAATTTCACGGCGGAACATAAATATGTCCGAGCGGAATTGATTCTAACCAAGTAACAATGTAACATTATGTTTGGATCTTACAAGTTAAAATTGATTCTACCTGCTAAAATTGATTATGAGAGAAGTGAATTCTTTTTACTTTCCATCAAAAGCCACTTTATGAGGAACTACAAAACATACATCACTTGCTCCGAAATCAATCAGGGCAGAATTAGTACTACTTAGAATCCAATTCTAAAGAAGTAGAACCAAACATTTGGGTAGGTCAAATGGTTTAGACTAGAATAGATTCTGGATATTGGTGGTTAAGAGTTTAAAAAACAAGAGCTCATGTTATAAATGATATGTTTTAAGTTTGAACAAAGTTTCTATTGTATTCTTAAAATCCCAATATTTCTTTCAATTAATTGATAAATGATATTCCTATTAAGTTCTTAACCAAACAATGTGAAACAGCTTCTCCATCACAATTTTGATCATCATTATCAACATACATTCCTTAATCCTCACTACAGGAATCCCTAATCTTCAGCTACAAATATAATAACTTCACAAAATCCACAAAACAAATGTGAAAAACACAAAATCAAATCGTAAGAACAAAAGATATCAGTTCAATTCACAACACCATAAAAGATCATAATGAAACATTGATCACAATTAACATCAGATTGCACAATAGAAGCTAGCCCTAATTACGCAAACAAATCTCAGAAACTCCCACGAACAAAAAAAATTGAAAAAATTTCTATGAACATATATCATGAACCAGCTTCAGATTCCATTAAAAGGAATCAAAATCGATCCTTTCGGAATTCAAAAAAAAAAAATCTAAAACGATCGAAAATCACTAAATGAAAAAAGAGGGAATAAAAAAGGGGCGAATTTTACATTTTTGACAAGGATGAAGTTGGCGACGGCGACGGTGGCGACTATGCCGCCGAAGATGGTGGCAGGACCGGTAAGGAGACTCCATGTCCGGTGAATCATTTTCTTCTTGTACCCTTTTTTCTTTCTTTCTTTTTTCTTCTTCTTCTTCTTCTTCTTCTTCTGTTTCTAGCAGTGTCAAGTTCCTTCTTTTACATGGTGAAAGCTGAAATTACCAAAATACTCCCTACCTCAAATTCTAAGTGTTATTTTGAGGCCCAACAATAAAATGATTGGGCTTTTATGTAGGGCCCATTTCAGAATGTTATCAAGGTCCAGAGAATTTTGGGAGACTTATTTTTAGAAGAGGATTTCCAAATAATTCATGTAAAAAATAAAAAATTGGGTTACGAACTTGTTTGGGCAAGCTTCTTGAAAAAGATCTTTTTCGAAGTGATCTTTTTTAAAAAGATCTTTTGCAAAAGTAAAAGTAATTTTTTGTTTGAGTATCTCATGTAATAATATCTTTTTATTTATCACTTGTATTTGGGTACAATAATATAAAAAAAAATTTATTTATTTATTATGTTAAAACATCTTTTTTTCGAGAAAAAAATATCTTTTAAAAAAAATGTAAAAAACATCTTCCGAAAAAAAATATTTTTTTATTTTACTAGTATTTTTACTTTTATTATTAGAAATTATCCAAACACGCTAAAAATATAAAAAGATTTTTTTTATCAAAAAAATATCTTATTTTAGCCAAATAATGACATCTAAGCAAACTCTTAATAGTCAACTCACTAGTCCGTTAAAACAATTGTCCTGAGTTCGAACTATTTTTTACATGCAAAAAAGTAGAGAAAATTAAAATTTTATATAAAATTGAAAAAATAAATTAAATACATAAAACATGAAATCATAATAAAATTTAAATTGTAATATAATATTATTTAATATAAATTTTATAAGATGGATTAACTCAATTAAATTAAATTGTAAATATCACAAAGTTCAGATATATGGCAAATCAGCCCTTGAGATGAATTCATGAAAATGGTGCTTCTAGAATGTAGCCAATTAGCCATCAACAAAATCTATCTTAAAATATGATTACACATTTAGGTGAGAAATGAGAATAATGATTTCGTCATCTATTCATCATCTTTAGTGGTTGCCATTCACCTTATATTATATAATTTAGGACTTTAGGTCACTTGAATTTCAGCAGTACGTGGAAATTTCCATGAACCCACCAATGATTGAAATCCAAATACAACAAAGTTTAATTTGACTCTATGACTTTTCCACCACAAAGAATTTTCAATTTTAATATTCGAAAACACCAGAAATTAATGTTATTTAACTTAACTTTATATACCAAAACATATATAGAATAAGGAAAATACAAGTTTATCTTTGTTTATAATAATAATAATAATAATAATAATAATAATAATTTATGTTTATTTTATAGTATACCTTTCTAATATTTAAAAAAAAACTTTTTTTTATAGATACCAATATTATAAAATATAATGTTATGAAATTAACGTTAAAAAGTCATTAAAAAACTAATAAATCTAATTAGAGAGATGATAAAATTGAAAATAAAAATATATATATATATATATATATATATATATATATATATATATATATATATATATATATATATATATAT
>JASCZI010121234.1:19063-29724 GCA_036250425.1 Stylosanthes scabra | reverse complement strand
TTGAATTGAATCGTACCAGTCTCTACTGGGGGTTATTACTTATTTTTGTACTTGCTGTTTTATTTTCAAATTATTTCTTCAATTAATTAGAATTAATAGAAGAAATTGGAATAGTGAATAATATATATCTATTAGCAATTCTTTTATCCCATTTGGAAGGATATCATTTCAGAATTATCTATTACTGTTTATGTCTTTAGCATGACTGACTACGTGATTAAATGTGGAGGAAAGTGGGATAAATGGCCGATACTACTGGAAGAATTCCTCTTTGGATAATAGGTACTGTAACTGGTATTACTGTGATCGGTTTAATTGGTATTTTCTTTTATGGTTCGTATTCCGGATTGGGCTCATCTCTGTAGTCATCGTATTCTAATTGGGTTTTTGAAATGAAAGCGTAAGAACTCAACGGGGATCCACGCTTTCTTTGACGAATGCAAGTGGATCCCTTTGAGTTCTTAAAAATTCGAATCTTTTTTTCATATAAACGACTACTTCGTCCGATGTTTCAAAAAATTCCATTTCATTCTTTTTTTTTTCACTACATATTATATACAATAAAAGATTATCTGGCAGACATATTCTAAGTTGGAAAAAATAGAAACTAAGATATAGGATTTTTCAGGAAGGGATGAAAAAATATTATTTTCTTTCTATTTTTAGAATATTTCGATTTCAACACAAACAAAAAGGAATCGGACTCTAGGAAAGGACAAAGAAAAAACAAAGAATTCCCCTTACAGTAACTTTTCCATATTTGAATATATATATATTTTTTATATTATACAGATATAGAATTACAAAAATTATCAAAAAAATGTTGATAAATACGCGGAACTAAAAATTCATTTCGAACAATTGAACCTTCTCAAATTGTTTCTTCTTAAGAACTAAAAAAATTTGTGCTAAAATAATAGATGCCAAGAAGAATAAGAGACCTTGGACACGTAATGGATCTTGAAGTACTATTTCCGCATCCCCCTGACCAAATCCACCAACATTAGGATTACTTGTTAATGGCTGATCAAGTTTGATAGATTCACCTTCTGAAACAAGAAGTTCTGGTCCTGGAGGTATAATATCAATCACTTCATGCTCATCCAATGTATCTACTATAGTGATTTCGTACCCCCCTTTTTCTTTTCGTATTATTTTTTTGACTATACCTGCTGCTGTAGCATTATAAACATTATTATTACTCTTGCTCCCGTCAAGATAAATCTGACCCCTTCCCCTGTTCCCGCCTACGTATATAGGATATTTTAAGAAATGAATATCTCTTTTACTAGCGGGATCCGGGGAAAGAATAGGAAAGGTTATTTCCTTATATTTCTGACCAGGAACAGGGCCTACCACAAGAATATTTTTTTTTGTAGGGCGATAGTTTTGAAAAGACAGATTGCCTATCTTCTCTTTAATCTCAGGCGAAATACGATCGGGGGGTGCCAATTCAAAACCTTCCGGTAAAATAAGAACAGCCCCCACATTCAAAGTTCCCTTTTTACCATTAGCTAGAACTTGTTTCACTTGCATATCATAAGGAATTCGAACAACTGCTTCAAATACAGTATCAGGAAGTACCGCTTGTGGAACCTCAATATCCACGGGCTTATTAGCTAAATGGCAATTGGCACAGACAATACGACCGGTTGCTTCTCGGGGATTTTCATAACCCTGCTGTGCAAAAATTGGATATGCATTTGAAAAGGGTGCTCGAATTATTATATATATCATGACCGATATAGAAATGGATCGGGTAATCCCTTCTTTTATACAAGAAAAAGCATTTCTAGTTTGCATGGTCTACTCATTGATCCTGAAAATTTCTACAATAAGATTAGGTAGGTCACTCGCACAGTTCCCTATCCAAGGTCGGAACCCCCATTTTTAATTTAACGGGGATTTCAAAAGTTTAAAAAAAGGGGAAAATTAAAAATTCTCTTTTTTTAGCTAAAAACTTTAATTTAATTGAAGTAAATCGGGTTTTCTGTCAATCATTCATTGAATGATAAATCACTACAAGTGATGGAGATATGCGATTTAAATAACGGAAAATCCAATATTTGAAAATTGTATCTAAAATGACTGGAAAAGTGGACACAAGACCGGATATAATTTGATCATTTTGAGCAAATCCAAAATCTTTAGAAACGAAACCCATAATGAGTTCCCACCCACGGGTTGAATGGAATCCTATACATAAATCAGTTAATAAAAGAATAGAAAAAGCTTTTATTGTGTCACTTAAATTATATATAAATTCTCGAACCAAAGAGTTAATAAGAATAAGTTCTTGATTACCAAGAATAGAATAACCGCTTAGAATAAAGAAACAAATTATATTTGTGGAAAAGTGCAAAATCGTATTCATACGATCTTCGTTGTGCGTTTTGATTAATTGGATTGTTTCTTTATAGATTCCAGTACGAAGATTTTGTAGATATGTTTTCGGACATTCCTTTAACATGTCATCTAAGAAAAACAGTTCCTTCAATTCTATGAATTTTTTTAGAATACTCTTTTCTTTAATATCATTCAAGAAAATTTCGGATTGACTAGTATTCCACCAATTAATAAACCAAGATTCCAGACTTTTCTTAAATGTGAAAGAGATACACCAGGGCAAAAAGACTATAGATATAAGATATAGAAGGGAAATACTTTTTTTTTTCATTTTTCGTCTTTAATGAACTCAATTTCATCTCATTCGTCAAACTCTATATGATAATAACCTTTCTATCAAGTATAAACTTCATTACAAGTTATAGAGCTTATAGATAAATCTAGATTGTATTTTATCATTTTTTTTTATTTAAACTTCGGGAGTTAGTCTTTGCCTTGTTTAATTTAGAAAAAAGAATACATAAATCGAATAAGAAATCGAAAGAATTCACAGTCAATTCCAATGAAGAAAAAAATATTGTTTCGAAAGGAAAAGGATATTAATTGCTACTATTCGAAGAAAAAAGGATTCCTTTTTAGAAATACACCAAGGAGCACTTCGAGTTATGACTATAATATTCAGATTTCGAAATCAAATAACGTCCCATCTTTAAAAATTGAAATATTTTGAAAAAAAACTTTTTTTTCAAAATATTTCAATCGGTACACCAAATAAATAGGACAATTCTGAAACTTTTTGTGCAAGTTTCTTTCTAGTTCAGTCCAATTCTCATCAATACAGAAGTGGTACACCTAAAAAAAAAGCTAATTCGCCAGCTTTATTTGCAATTTCTGGCGGAGTCAAATTATCTTCAATACGAGTCAAGGTAATAAACCCCTGTTCTATTGTTTCCATATAAACGATACTCTCATAAGTAAGGGTACGAGTCAAAATACCTCGTTCTTGAACTCCTGCTATTATTCTGATAGATTGAATCTCGTTCATAGGTATTTTGAGAATAATACGACGATTTTTTCCAGGAAATCCCCAACGAATAAAACATACTTTTTTATTTTTTTTATCGAAGATATCAAAACCACCACCTATATTCCACAAAAGAATCCACCACAAATAAAAACTAATAAAGAGACCCCCAATTCCATAAAAAGCCATCGTGGCCCCTTGTGGAATAAATGGGAAATTACTAATTTCCTCAGAAAAAAGGAAAAGATCCATACCGAGATAACTGGAAATTGCAACCAACAATAACCCCAATGAACCTAAAAAAATGATCAAGGCTGAAAAGATATTGCTTATTTTTGACTCTGTTATAGAATATATCAGTACTTCTTTTGATCGTTTTTTCAATATACTCATTACCTCCTCTTTTTATTATTAAGAATTAGAATTGTGGAATAAAAAACCCCAGAATTTGACTTTGTTTTTCTTTGTTTCTTTTTGACTTGTTTCTAAAGTCATTTTCATCAACTGGCGCTACTTAAATGTAAATCTTTAGGGAGACTTCATCAAATTGCTTCCAGTTCTCAAAAAAATATCTAGAATCTTTTTCCCTACTGACCGCCGTATCTAAAAAATCTTGTTTTTTTGAACATGAAGAAATAAAGAAGCCATTGCAATTGCCGGAAATACTAGACCCACTAAAGGAACAAAAATGGAAGGAAAGTTTATCATAAAAAGGGTACCTCGATTTACTATTTGTACTATATCTATCTATTTTTCTTTTTGTCTATTTTGATTCTTCTTTTTATTAAAAAAGACAGTCTATAATTACTATAATTTCTATATCTTTATACTTAGTATATAGGAATTCTAGTGATTATAGCTAAGCCGATATATATCATAATATACCCTTTTCTTATTCTTAGTATTTTTTTCTTATTCTTTTATTTTATTACTTGGATCCTGTATGTTTTCATTTTTTATTTCAATTCCATAATTTAATTTCTTTCATTTTTAGCCAAAGAAAAGAAATTATGGAATTGAAATAACTCAGTAACAACTCCCTTTAAAAGATGACGCGGTACGATTGAATCAACAAAGCCCTTATGTAATAAATATTCAGCTACTTGTGAATTTTTAGATATTGCCTTACTCAATGTTTGTTCAATTACTCTTTTACCAGCAAATGCAATATAAGTCTTTGGTTCGGCAATAATGATATCCCCCAACATGCCAAAACTAGCCGTCACCCCACCGGTAGTAGGAGATGTAAGTATCGATACATATAATAATTTTTGAATTGTTTGATAATAATATAAAGCAGAAGATATTTTAGCCATTTGCATCAAGCTCAAACATCCTTCTTGCATACGCGCTCCTCCGGACGAACATACGAGAATAAGGGGTAAAAGTTTATTAGTAGCATATTCTACCAAACGAGTGATTTTTTCACCTACTACGGATCCCATGCTACCTCCCATAAAATTAAAATCCATAATACCAATTGCTACAGGAATGCCATTTAGTTGACCTGTCCCTGTTTGAACAGCCTCAGTTAATCCTGTTTTTATTTGATAAGAATCAATACGATCTTTATAAAGTTCTTCTTTTGAATGAAATTTCATGGGATCCGTAGAAACCATGTCTTCATCCATAGGATTCCAAGTACCCGAATCAATCGAAAATTCGATTCTCTCTGAACTGTCAATTTTAAAAAGATATCCACAGTAATCACAAACATTCATTTTCCATTGAAACAATTTTTTCAAATTGAATTGATAACAATTTTCGCATTCAATCCACAAAGTGGAATCATTATCATTTGTATCATTCGTACTAGTTATGAAACTAAAACTAGAATTCTCACTTTCACTACTTCTTTCCTTACCAAAAAAGTAACTATAAAAAGAACTTTGATTGTATTTTTCAATATCACCAAAAATGCAACTATCAATACAGATTTGAGAATGAAAATAACTCTCAATGCAACTATGAATATTATTGTTCCAACTAAATGGAGTATTATACATGTAATGATCGTAATCACTCTTAATAACAGTATTCAGATATCTAGAAAAAAAATTTTCTTGTTCACTTATAAAAGAATGATTGTTGTTAATCTCCAAAGTTTTCTTTTCAATATCTAAATATATGGAATAACTGTTCCTCTTATTATCCCTAACTAAAAAAGTTTTATCAGATAGGAAATCCTGTATGTTATCGGCACCTACTAAATAATCCAAAGAGTTATAACTAGAATTATCACTATCATCCCACCTATTAATTTTTTTATGTATATCACTTAAAATTTTGGGTTCTTCGTTTAGACTGGTATTCTCAATAGGACCAAGACTCTCCTTGAATTCACACCCGTATTCTAACTCCCTATTAAGTAACATAGAATTGAACCGCCATTTTTGCATAGAATTTTTTCCTGTATTTACATAAAAATATAATAAATGTAATGTATAGTCCTTGGATGAAAATTAAAAGAATAGAAATATTCCATTTTGAATATTCTATCTCATGTATTTATTATCAAAAAAAAGTATCTAAATCAAATAACTAGCGTTAGTAACTGACAAAAAGAAAGAGCGGGTAAGTATTAAAAAGAAATGATAATAAAATAATAAGAATAAGAAAGATTCAATCAAAAAATACCCTAATAGGGGGTAATCTCTTTTTAAGCCCCATTACTATATTTAGTGACTCTTTTTTTTTTTTTCCTATATTCTATCTTTTCTCTCTATACAATTTTTCATTTTGTTTTGAAGATTGATGAAAATTTCATGAATTTTCTGACTATATCAAATTGCATTCTATGATTCTATATAAACAACAAGAAATAAAAAAATGAAGTATGAATATAACAAGAGAGCGGGGAGTTTTGTAAATCTATATACAAGTAATCCACATCCCTTTTTGATTTCATTCATTGAATTTCGTTTGTTGATTCGAGTTAAGTTCCATAAAAACACCTGGCTTTTTTTAAATATGCTGAACAGTTCCTGTAGGTTAAGCGCCCCCCCCCTTTCACGGAAATCAAAGAATAACAGGAATATTTAAAATGATGTCAAGTCAAGAGCATGTTCATTTCTCAAATACTAGAAAAAATGGCGGATATCAGAATCCACCCCTAATTGAATCATGTCTTTTCAATCCGCACGTTGTTTTTTACCACATTGTTTCAAACGAAGTTTGACTATAACATTCCTTTAGCTTGGATCCAGTATGGAATTCTCGAATCATGAATAAGCATTGATTCATTCGCTACATAAAAATTTATCCTTTTTTTACGTTTTGTTTTTTCTTATATAGAATGAAAACCCTTTTTAAAAGTAAAGACATAAATGAAATTTAACTTGATATTCTATGAATCTATTTTCTACTCTAAATTTTTTTTGTAAAGTAGAAAAATTGTCATTTTTTCAAAAAAAAGGGGGTCCCTTTTAATTATGAGATACAATCTGTATTCAAATATGATATACACAATAAATAGATGTGCTCTGGGACGGAAGGATTCGAACCTCCGAATAGCGGGACCAAAACCCGTTGCCTTACCGCTTGGCCACGCCCCATTTTACATTAATAAAGACTATTATTTATATTGGTTGTTCGTCAATTCCAGTTGCAAAATTTCTATATAAAAATTTGTCACTAGTATTTGATATGCGTATCTACATATCTATCTATATCTATAAATGGATATAGATAGATAGGATCAAACTCAATTTATTGATCATTACATACAATTCAATTAAGATATTATATATAAGGAAGTAGGATTTATTCGATTTTTTTGATTTCATAATAAAAATATTATGAAATTGGATCAGTTCAAATAAAAGAAGGATTCTGGAGGTTCTTATCTTATTTGATTCATTTGTTTACTTTGATTCATAACTCTTTATTTTCATTTTTATTGTATTATGTATATAATGCAATAAAAATGAAAATTATAATTCAAAAAAAAAAAACAAAAATAACTTTTATTTTATTAAAGAACAAAATGTTTGTTATGCTTAATATCTTTAGTTTGGTCTGTATTTGTATTCACTCCGTCCTTTATTCAAGTAATTTTTTCTTGGAGAAATTGCCCGAAGCCTACGCTTTCTTGAATCCAATTGTGGATATTATGCCAGTAATACCGCTACTCTTTTTTCTTTTAGCTTTTGTTTGGCAAGCTGCTGTAAGTTTTCGATGAGATTCTTAATTTGAATAATGTCTTAAAAAAATGAATAATTTATCAGAAAACTAAAATTCGAACATTTTAACAATTTATAAGATCAGATAAGTCTTACAGTGTGAATTCTCGATTTCAATATTGAAATTTTTCGATATTTAGTAAAAAAGAGGAACCTTCTCATCATTTACGTTTTTTGAATGGAAAAATACTAATCCGATTATTCGATTGGAGCCCCTCACCAATAGACTACCTAAATTGCAGAAAAAAAGGATTTTTGGTCAAAAGAATTATTTATTATTTGTAATAAAATAATCGACTCTTACTACTAATTCATTTTTGAAACTAATATATATATCCTCATATCCTAAAAAAACTTCATTTTATATAAACTGAATATCTTAGTATTAAAAGAAAAAAATGTGTTGTAATATAAGAGAATCTATTCTCTTTCTTTGTCGTTTTTTAATTATCTTGGAGATTTCATAATGCTTACTCTAAAACTATTTGTTTATACGGTAGTGATTTTTTTCGTTTCTCTTTTCATCTTCGGATTCCTATCTAACGATCCAGGGCGTAATCCAGGACGTGAAGAATAGAATAAGATAAAAGTGGATTCTGTCTTTTGCTTGTGCGGGATTTTTAAATATTTTTATTTGGATTTTCTCTATTTTAACATCTTTAACTAGTAAATAAAAAAACAAGTTCAAAAAAAAAAGACCAAAATATCAACGGAAAGAGAGGGATTCGAACCCTCGGTACAAGAATTTGTACAACGGATTAGCAATCCGACGCTATAGTCCACTCAGCCATCTCTCCCCAATTGAAAAAAAAAGAATTACTTTGTTTATGTTATATCACATAAACAAGACGAACAAAAAGGGAGCTTAAAAAAAAAAGAGACTTGCTTTTTTTTATTTTTTATCTTATCTCTCTTTTTTTTTTTCATTATTCTATATTCTTCTATTTTGGAGTTTTCTTTTTTTCTTTTTCTACAGCCAAAGAGCCCGGCCAGTACCTAGTCGGGCTCTTTTTATTTTATTCCCATGAATATCGAAGAGCAATTCTTTATTTGAATGGCTTTTCTTCGAAAAAAAAAAGATTTGTAATTCAAACACAATCAAAAAGAAATAAGAGATACGGATAGATTCCTATGAGATAAAACCAAAATAAGATAATCTAAAAATGTTCTATTTTCTGACTCCCTCTCTTTTTTCTGATAATGTAAATTGTATATGTAAATTGTATATATATAACCTTCAACAAAATAAAAAAATTGAATTTTTAATTTACCCCATTTTTCAAATTTCATTAGAAGATCCTCTAATGAAACATGTCAATACTCGAATTATTAGAATATTATGCCCCTCTATTTCTTTATTTTGTCTGATTGCTTTGTTCGACAAAAGATACAATAATGATATTGTAGCGGGTATAGTTTAGTGGTAAAAGTGCGATTCGTTTCATGGACCCCTAAAAAGTTAAGGGATCCCCCGTTTGATTCATATTCCGATCAAAAACTTTATTTTTTACTTAAAGGGACTCCTTTATACCCCTCGATGAATGATTTGCGGTATAATATACATTATTGTAATTTGTATACAAGAAGAATCAAATCTAATTTGACAAATTGAGTTCTCAAATTATGAAACATAAGTTTTTGGAATTGGATCTAGAATCCGAATTTTTTGAGTATTACTAAAGGATCTATGGAGAGAAATATACAAAGTTTCTTTCTAATCGTAACTAAATCTTCCATTTTTTTGCATAGTAGAAATTGAAGCTAAATAGCTATTAAACGATTCTTTTAGTTTACTAGAGACATCGACATTTTTTTAGCTCGATGGAAATTTTATTACTTTCCTAAAGATTTTCTGAAATAGAAATAGAGAACGAAGTAACTAGAAAAAAAACATAGATTGTTAGAATATTGCTCTTCTAGAGGGATCATCTAAAAAGCAAGATATTTTAAACCTATTCATAAAAAAGAAAAAAAAGGCTGACATAGATGTTATGGGTCAATTTTTTTTTATTGTCCATCTCTTCATTTTTTCCGTAAAGGAGCCGAATGAAACAAAAGTTTCACGTTCGGTTTTGAATTAGAGACGTTAAATCAAAATGATGAATCAACGTCGACTATAACCCTTAGCCTTCCAAGCTAACGATGCGGGTTCGATTCCCGCTACCCGCTTATTTTTTATTCTATTTCAATCTATCTTTTTTCTTCTAGAATTAATCTAGAATTATTAAAGAATTTGTCAAGTCTTTATTTTCATTTCTTCATTTAGTTTTAGTTATATATATTCCATTCTATTCAATTGATTTATATTTTTTATTCTATTTTTTTCTTCTTTTATTCTAAACTAAATATTTGATTTATTCTATAATATAATTTCTAGAACTCTTTCTATTTGATTCTTTAATCTTTTTTAGTTAATAAGGTTTAGTTAAAAAGGTTAAAGAATCCAATATAAAATAGAAAATAGAAGCGTCCATTGTCTAATGGATAGGACAGAGGTCTTCTAAACCTTAGGTATAGGTTCAAATCCTATTGGACGCAAGTTGTTTGCATATAGATATGCAATTTCTACCTTGTCCTTATATTTTATTTATTCCATTTTGATTGGAATTCATTATATATATAATATAAAATTGAAATAAAAAGAGACTAATTCTCAAAATTGGAAAATTCAATTACAAAATTCTTGAATGATTCATCAATTTTTTTCTACTTGTTCCTGGAATAAAAAGAGTTCCATCTGTTCCTTAATAGCGTCCTTTAAAAGGGCTTCTGCTTCCCCAGTCAATGTATTAGTAGAAGATATGATTTCTTTGAATTGAGGTTTATTCGTCTTTAAGTAAGCACGTAACTCAACAAGAAATTTCCTTACCTGTCCAATTTCTAATGAATCAAGATAACCATTCGTTCCGGTATAAATAGTTACTATCTGTTCTTCCACAGTAAGAGGAGCTGATTGGGATTGTTTAAGCAACTCGCGCAATCGTTGACCTCTTGCTAATTGATTTTGAGTAGCTTTATCTAGATCAGAAGCAAATTGTGCAAAAGCTTCTAATTCTGCGAATTGTGCTAATTCCAATTTTAATTTACCAGCTACTTGTTTCATGGCTTTA
>JASCZI010121233.1:33806-45331 GCA_036250425.1 Stylosanthes scabra | reverse complement strand
TCAACGGTCTATCTGTAGACATGATACATGATAGAGCACAATGGCATCGTTTGATCCATGTAGCCGACCCCACCTAGTGGGATAAGGCTTTGTTGTTGTTGTTGTTGTAATGACAGAACGTTATGTGCCACAATTGGGACAAACACAGTTCCATCCTCTTATCATTCCCCACTACTATATATATAATGTAGGATTACTCCTTTAATGTTTCTACCATTATTTTGTTGGTGGGTCTAATTGGTGGGAGCTAAGAAATTGGGGAGCAGACATAATCCTATTTTGATCCTTGGTTTTCTAATAATATCCGAAGAAAAATGCCAAAATGATTTGAGTTATCATGGGAATGAAATTAATTACATGATACATTATATGACATGACCACTTTTCAAAAAAAAAATTATATGACATGACCAAGTTGCTTTCAGACTTTGGTTGATAATAATAATAATAATAATAATAATAATAATAATAATAATAGTAATAGTAATAGAAGTTATTGGATACATATATAAATTAATTCATATATGAAATATTTTTTTAGAATATAAATTTTATTACTTACATCCTAATAAAACTTAGGACCTTACTTTATATATATATATTACACATGGGTTTTTACTTATTTCTAATAAAACTTATATATATCTATATCATTTATATTTATACCGGATAAATTCCTATTACTTAATAATACTAAAAATGTTCAAATTGCTTAATCATTCATTTTAAGAAAAATTCTTAACAAATGCGAAATGCTTACGTTTTGGGAACTCACATGTATCCCTATACTCAACAAATCATATATAGAATAGGACCTTACCTTACCCTATGCACATGCCCATGTTTTATGTGTCCTTTTTTTTTTCTTTCCTTGTAAACTTTCCTTTTATCTTTCTCTCTTTTGTTTTTGAGACATTGGCATGCAAGTATGCCTTGGCTGGATTTGGAAATTACTAACTTTTTTGCACTTACTCCATCAAATATGATTCATAAATCACAATCTTCAATTTAGGTAAGATTCATCCATATACATACCAACAATATGTGATTAGTTGATGGTGCTCATTCAATATTTTTGGTACCTAAGAAAGTGACTCAATTTAATCACTTTTTAAGTAATAAAAACAAAATAAAAGATATAGGAATAAAAGGAAATAACCATCCAATTCCAATAATACCATAGACAGTATAAATCCAATAATAAGTGAATGGAGAGTGGAATCTTATCGGAATTCCTTTAATCAGTTGACTCAACCTACACTTACTTTGTATCTGTGTTAGACCAGCCATAGGAAGTTGGAAGAGTAACTTTTTTAAATAAAAGTCAATTAGTTGCATGCCAGATCGAATATATCAAATTTAAAAAAGAAAAAATTATACATAATCTTTTTACCCGAATGATGTGTACAGTTGACTATTTTCTCTTAATAGTGTGTATTATATTTTCTCTGTAAAAATTGTGTATATTTTTATTCATTATTCTTTTTTATTATTAACATAATAACTTGAGTATTTATTTATTTTTTAAATATCAACAGAAAAAAAATTAATAGAGCCTCTTACTAATACTAATCAACTCTTGTTTTTCTTACATTTAAACTAATACTTTCCTTGTTAAATACCAACTCTAAAAGATTTAAGTAACTAATTTTTTCTTATATTTAAACTATACTAATCAACTCTCATTTTTCTTACATTATTAAAACTTAAAAGTGTTGCACCCTAGCATTTCTCTTCTTTAAAACATCAGAATAACAGCTATAATTGAATTTATACAAGACAAGTAGTGGCCAACTGCTTGGATTTAAATGTTTTAAATTTAATATTATTAGTTTTTTTATTATTTTAAGTTTAAATTTAAAATGTTTTAAAATGCTAGGGTTACATTATTAAAAGGGGTTGCTAGCATTTCTTTAAAAATCTAATACTATTTAAAATATTTTAAATATGTAACCCTACCAAAATTAAAAAATTAAAAAAGAAAGAATTAAATGTATGATTGAGGCATGAGGGGCAGAGGAAGAGCGCACGCATTATTAAACAAAAAATCAAATAAATTTGTTTTTGCTTTCTTTAATTTGTCCTTATTGCAGACAATCGTCCCCATGCCACATACCTTATCAAGTTCAACAATTTTATTTGTTCTCCACTTACTCTATCTCAGTTTAGCTCTTACCTAATATTCATAGTAACCAAGAATAATGTCATACGCTGTATATTCGTTTTCAATTTTTATATCTTTTAACTTTATTTTTTAGTATTAAAATAAAAGTAAGTGATGAAAACTAAGAGAAGATACAAAATTTTTATAAAATTTCCATATTCACTATTTTTATGTAGGTTACTTTTATACATCTTTTACATTGGTATTATTAAAAGTAGGAGTTTAATATTGATATATTGATAATATAAACTATATTACAAAATCGTCGAATTATATCTATTTTTTAAATGACTATTCATATAATAAATGTAAAAAGATAATTATTTTTGCTGATATAGTGTTGTGAAATTGATGGACGATTAAAATTATTTTAGATTCACAGTATATTAAAATTAAATGATTAAAATAATAATTAGTAAAAACTAAAAAATAATGAGAGAAAATAAAGTTTATATATATCAAAGAAGAATACACTAAAAATCATGCACATTTTCCCCTTAGATTTTTGTTCTTTAGTTTTTTTTTTTCAGAACTAATGTGTATTTGTAACATCTATTCCAATTTTAGAATGTTCAATTTGTATTCAATTTATTTAAAACACGAGACATCTCTTTTTATTGATTTTTTATGTCCACTTCCTTTATCATATATAAAGGAAATCGAAAAAAATGTGATGCGCAATTCATGACTATTTATTAAAATTAAAGAAACTAAAACTTATCAGATGTAAATGTTTAATATGATGATAATAAAGGTGATGATTCATGCTGATAGGAATATAGGATAGGGATAACGACAAAATTACCTAGGACTTATTTTTTGCTTTCTTTTGGGCCTTGGGCCCGTTGAACATAAAAAAAATGATTGATGCAAGTCCTTTCTGACTTAAAAGGTATTATAAAAAGACCCAAAACTCTATGTCCACAAAAACAAATAAAAACGTGGAGTAACCGCAACAACACAAAAGGCCTAGCGTACATACAAGTTATTCTACAAAAAGAAGAATAAAAATCTTTGATTATAGAATGGCTTCTGTGAACTTTAGGCCCGTTTTAATTTTTAAAAAATGGCTTCTACTGTATTTGGATAACTAGTTTTAAAAAAATTGTACTTGTTTTTGGTATGTAAAAAAAATAGCACTTTCATAATAAATTACAAAAAATGTGGCATAATGATAATATTTTTTTCTTTTGGATATACGCGGATTGGATCAGATAAAAAATCCATACTTTTAACCTTTGAATCGGATTGTGGATCCATCTGCTAAAAATTAAAAAAAAAAAACTAATTTTAAAGGAAAAAAATAAAAATATAATAATAAAAAACACATTTTTCAACCTACTTTTTTATATAATCTAAAATAACAAAAATTGAAAATAGCAAATATATATATTCAAACAAATTGATATAAAAGTTATAAAAATATGTATTATTATATATTTTTTATTATTAATATACGGATTTATGGATGACCACCTGATATCCATGTTCCGTACTTATCAATATACGGATCAGATCTGATTCACAAATTTTTCGGGTCGGTTCGGTTTTTGGTTTGCTCATCGAATCCGATCGATGCAGAGCGAAATGATAATCAGTTTCTGTTGTGTTAGGTCAACTTTTTTTGTTCGTGGTGTTGTTTTTTTTTTTTTGTATTAACGGTGTGTTGTTGTAGGTCTATCTTTAGGTATTTTGCCTTATCATTTTTGGTCATGAGGTATTATTGAGAGACATGGAGTTGGACTAGATTCGAAAAATAAAAGTTCATTGTCAACTTCTATGATCATTTTTTTACAATTAATTATTGTTAATTAGAATACCAAAAAAATTGGAAATTTTTTTTTAAATAAATAAAAAAAATTCATTTTTACCAAAATACACATTTTTGGGATATTTACCAAAATAAAATCTATTAGCAGTACCGGTCTGAACCAGTATTGGGTAATTTTTAATACCAGTCCGAACCGGTAGTGGGCCAATTTTTTTTAAAAATAAAATACACCAGTACGGATCCTACATGGGGCGGTACTGGGTTAATATCAATACCAGTCCTTCATGGGGCGGTACTGATTCAAAATTTAATTTTTTAATTTAATAATAAATATATTGATTTAATTAATAGCAATGATTTAGGTAATAAATTACGATTTGAAAATATATTAATAGTAATAAATATATTATTTTTTGAGAGGTAATTTTACATTGATTTAATTAACATATCATTAATGTAATGATAATAATAATTCAATCATGAAATTAGTGTAATAATATATTAATTGATTCAATTGACATAGCATTAATGTAATAATAATAATCCAATCCATCTTAAATAAGGAAGTCTTGTAATGGATTGTAAAATAATCTCTTCCGTAAAAAGAAAAAATATAGTGAATTAATACAAATATACAATGTTTCCTTCTTTAATTTTTACTCTAAATTTTATTTAATTATAATAGATGATAATACTCAAATCTACATAATGTTATCATTCGTGGGTCCTGAAAACAATAGTTTCTATGCCTTACTATCTTCATGACTATTATTACGTTTTTTAATTTGGATTGGAATTTAATTTGATGATCCGATTATTATTACATTAATGCTATGTTAATTGAATCAATTAATATATTATTACATTAATGCTATGTCAATTGAATCAATATAAAATTACGGCTCAAAAATTAATATATTTATTGCTATAAATATATTTTCTAATCGTAATTTATTACCTAAATTATTGTTATTAATTAAATCAATATATTTATTATTAAATTAAAAAAATTAAATTTTGAACCAGTACCGTCCCATGAAGGACCGGTATTGATATTAATCCAGTACTGCCTCATGTAAGACCGGTACTGGTGTATTTTATTTTAAAAAAAAATTGGCCCACTACCGGCCCGGACCGGTATTGAAAATAACCCAATACCGATTCGAACCGGTACTGCTAATAAATTTTATTTTGGTACATATCACAAAAAATGTGTATTTTGATAAATTTTTTTATTTATGTAAAAAAAAAATTTAAAAATTATCGTTAATTAAAAATGATGATTAATACATAAATTTCATTTGCAACTTTCAACTCAGTTGATACCTCTGAGGCTCTGAAGACTTTATTTTGGTGGACAAGAATTCATGAGGTCATTTCATCTTAGCATGTCTCCTTTATTTTGCTTTCATACAAGGATCACTAGTGCATACGACGTTTTCAGTATCTTTTTATGTTCGCCTTTTAAAAAATACAAAAATTATTTATAAATAATTTATTTTATAATTATACATGAAAATAATATATATATATATATATATATAAATCTTTAAAAATATATATTTCTTTTGTTTTTAATATAAAAAACTATGTGCAATGAGCGCGAGCACACACAAAAACCCTCCAAATTACTGATTTTTTTTTTCGATCAGTATCAACTCACCAAAAAATCCCAAAAAAGAAAGGTGAGAGGTTAAGTACTCAGTACATATATCATATCAGTCCAAACAAAATAACAGCATGAACAAAAAAACACAAAAACAATTGGATATCTTTCTATTATTAGCATAAGACGCAATCAATAGCAAATAAATAACTTGGATACACTCATACTAATGCTCCTCAATATTTTTAGCTTTCATGCATCTGCTTGCTCCCTTTCCATTCAATGGTTGTGAGCAACAATGACTCTGCAATTTGCTTCTTCTTCAGTTGGATATTTTTAAAGACCATCTCCTTCCTCATATTCGAAATTGTCTCAACCACAGCAACAAAAGGCCTTCCCCAACTTAGGACACTCCCAGCAATTGGATTTTTAACGCCGTCAACCATTATAAAGCTCCAACAGAGGTATCCTTCAGCCATGTTCATAGCAAGAAGTTTAATTGGTTTCTATTCCTCAATCCTGTTGAGGTATTCACCTCAATCCGTATTAAATCATTAGAACTTCTCCTTTCGAGTGTTCCAAAAACACGAAATAATTATGAAGAAATAGATCACTCAACTCCTCCATTTTGCCAAGCTCTTTCACAATTTTAAACACTCCCTAATACATTTTGCCGCATCCAATTATGCCCCTCAAATCAAGATAAAAACCAAATCTTTTCAAGTATCACAACAATAATCCTCGAAATAGAGATGGATAGAAACAACAGTATGACATCATGGCATGCACAAGGAGTACATTTTGTATATTACTAGTATTCTACTCAACAACTTGCATCCAATTTAACTATTTTGCCCCTAGCATAGGCCATGTTGCTGACAAAATCACTCCTTCACATACCTAAACACCTTATTCCAAGCACAAAGTATCTCACTAGCCAAAACATCAGACCCCTAAAACACTTACTTATACAGGAAGATCATTAAATCCACATAACAACTTTTCACCATTTCTATCTTCCCAGAACTCCCAACATCTCTAACATCTCAGAATAGAATCATCATCTAAATTTATTTTTGTTACCTGATCTCAGAACTCGAGTGGCAAGGGTCCGACCTGGAATGCTGAGAGGCTTCCTTCCTTGACGCTGTCTTTTCTGCTTTCGTTTCTCTCCTTTCTTCCCATAGAGTCTATTGATGAGACTAAAAATGATCATATATTTTATCCCAAATACTTAGGATTTTATAACATATTTGTACATAAATGAATACATATTTGATGAATATTTGTTAGAGTCCAATAAATTATAAATTATCAAATTAGTGTCAATTTTGTGTAATGTTGCATCATATTTTATTAAGACATTAATTTGGGCTCTAAACTAGTTGTATGCATGTTTATAACCAAACATGTTTTCATATTTCGTACGTAGCTTTTTACGTAGAGCTCCAAATTCTACGTACTTTACATGCATGAAAACCTAAGAGAATTATCTACAATTGTTTCTGAATAGGCACTTGAATATTTGGATGTTTACAATGTCAAACATGGCTCACAAGATAGACCCGATGTGCAGTCTTTGTGGATTTTGGCAGCATCCGATGATTTGAGCACAACTGGAGCTAAAGATATCATTTGAAGTTCAAACCACCACCATTTGAATCATAAGATCAGTATCTAGAACATGTTTAAAAATCATAATTTAATTCGTTTATTTGAGTTTTGAATTGAACCAATCTAGATGGAGGATCTGCAGAGTCAAATATCTCAAGCTCATGTTGCTGACTTGAAAATAGCTGGAAAGAATTGATCATATCTTCCTCGTTTCTAATTGGATTTCTGCATATGATAAGTCCAAATTCAATAACTTTTCATGCTCTACAACTTTGTAGTTTTACTATTCACCTCATTCAGCCATCCAGATGAAGAAAACAGACTGTCAATAAAACAGGACAGATTTTCACAGAATTTGACATGTTGTAGTAAATTACATGTATCTCTCTCATTTCTCAATGTATCAAGGTGATATTTGTGGCTAAATTCAGATGAGAGATAGGCCTACAATTATCTACAGCCCCCAAAGCTGAATTCACACGAATTCTGGTCGAAAGTTGATCAACTAATTGGAGCTGATGATGTAAGCAATGATTTCAGCATCAAGGATAGTTTAAGAACTTCACATGTAATATTTTCCCTATATAAAGGGCACCAAATTCAGCAATTAAAAAAAGAGGGAATTAAGAGCTTAGATCATAAACACTCTCTCATGTTTAGTTTAGGTTCTTAAATTTTGTTTTTATATTTTAGGAATTTAGTTTCTTTTATTTTGAGTGTAGTTTGTTTATGTTGCATGCATTATATTTCTTATCTTTGAATCTCATATTTACATTAATGTCTTTCATTTTGCTCTAACATTCTAACTTAACTAACTTCCTAACTTTACTAACATTTAATTTCTTGTCATTTAATTTTCTTTTAGGATCGGCTGAGCCGTCAATCTAACATTTACTTTTTTGCACTCTAATATTCTAACATTTATTTTTTTGTATACTAACATTCTAACATTTATTTTCTTGTCATTTAATTTTTATGATCGGCCGTGCTGTCAGTTGAATTCTAACTTATCTAACATATCTAACATTTACTTTCTTGTTATTTTCCTTTCTTGATCTTTAATTTAATGTTGTCTAAACTAATTAGTTAATCCAAGCGGTGTTTAGGATTTATTCAAATTAATATGTCTAAACTAATTAGGGGTATCGGTTGATCTTCTAGTTGTTTAAGATTTATTAATTATTAGAATTAAAATGAGGGATTAATGATAGGGCTGTCAAACGGGCGGGCTGGCCCATTTAGGCCCGACCCGTCTAGCCCGTGGGTTAAACGGGCTAGCCCGGTTTTATACAGGTTAGAATTTTTCTAGTCCGACCCATTTATGGCCAGCCCGACGGGTAAACGGGCTGGCCCGTTTAATTAATCAATTAATTATTTTTTAAAAAAATAAATAAAAATTTTAATTTTTAATTTAAAAAAATTACTTTTGACAAAAAAATACATTTTTTTAGCGAAAAAATAATATAAAAAATGAAGTTTTTCGTCGATGGGTCGGGTTTTCGGATCGAATAAGGTAAATATAGGGAAAAGTGTTATTTTTAAAAAAATGTAAAATAAATTAAATAAACGGGCCAGCCTGTTTAGCCCGCGGGCTAGCCTGTTTAAGCCCGGATTTTTCCAGGTTAAACGGGCTAGCCCCTTTAAGCCCGAATTTTAAACGGTCCAGGCTCAGAGACAAAAGCCCATCCGTTTAGACGGATAAACGGGCTGACCCGACGGGTTTGACCCATTTTGACGGCACTAATTAATGAGCGGTTGCCTTTAATTACTCACTAGCCACATGATAATTAAAATTTAATGAGTCATGATAATATAACTGTGGGAAAGGACTATCCAGTCAGTGTTTTCAATTTATAGTTCATTTTCTTATTATCATAAAAGAATATTCCAAACAATTCCACTAGATTTACAATCAGCTGTATATTTCCTTCAACGAGGTACAACCTGGGCACACCACTAGAGCTACGCTTATAGAGTGTTACCAGTATTTTTCATAAACTATTTTCAAAACTAATTTGGTGGGACGGTGAAGGCGACATCACCGTTTTCTTGCTCATCACTATCTAGCAATTCTTCTTCATCGCTGCTCCTAAGTGTAACCCACTCCTACCCCAAACCTTCTTTGATTCAAATGCCTCTATCACATCCTCATTGTCCCATGAACTATCAATATCAGACTCATCATCAAACAGTGGAACTTGGCGATTATGGTCTCCAGAACTGTCAGCAAAATTCACTGGATTGATTCCATGTGCTTGCGCAGTTGGCTCCTCACGAAACATCTCATCTAGCCCAAGGTTCTCTTCGTCATCCCAGCCAAATACCCATGCCTCCTTGTCATCTGTATCATCATCCACCAAAGGCTCCTCGTCGTTCACCTCGTTTGCACACCCATCAGCATCAACATTTTCCAGAGGCACATCATCTTCATTTAATTTGTCAGCAGCAGCATCAGGATTGATGCGATAAAGCGTCTCTTCGTTGTCTTGCTCCTCTGTATTATCAGCAACTACCGTACTAAGGATCCTCTCCCCGACTCCGACACCACCAATTAAGTGTGAATTAATTTCATCTGAGGTTTGGAGAGATTCGTTGACTCTGTTCCAATTGATGCAATACCTGGTGTCACTACTCACCGAATCCGAGTCGTTGGTAGGGGAACACTAAGTGTCGCTGTTATCAATCTGAATGCCCACCACCGCCAGCCGCACACCGTCACCAACACTCGCCACTACAGGTGTTTAGGGGTGGGAACAGGCCAGGTCAGGCCAGGCCTGCAATAGAATATATTGGCCTTAGCCTGGCCTATAGCCTGGTATAGGCTTTTTAACGAGTACTAAGCATGGCCTGTTGTCAAGACTGGCCTGGCCTGAAGCTTGTCGGTAGGCCTGATTTTTTTAATAAATAAATAAATAATTTATTTTAATATAAAATAATAAATTTAATGTATAATTTAATTTTAAAAATAAATTACTAAAAATATTAAGAAAATAAAAATGGATATATACAACAAAAAAGACATATAGCTTAGTGGATAGACATACTTAAATATTATAAAAGACCAAAGTTCGAACTCTTACTATTGCGTTTTTATTAGTATAAAACACTCTTATGTCTATATTTACAGGCTCAGGCCGGCCTGATAGGCCCAACAGGCTATTTCGTAAGCCTAGGCTTGGCCTTTTAAAGAATTTAGGTTTTTAAAATAGCCTGAGCTTGGATCTATTTTTTAACAGGTCAGGCCAGGCCAAGCTGCAGGCTCCTGACAGGCCGCATGGCCTTTTTCCACCCCTACAGGTGTTTCTCTCACGAAGCCAAGTGATTTTGCAGCCCTATCCTCAGTGCGGTGCACATGGCCACTCAGTACACATGGGCCGAAGCCAGGCATGTAGGGGCGGGTGTTTGAGGAACCTGAACCAAAATCATCACACCCTGTTGGACCCTGGTTACTCAGTTCAGGAGAATTCTTCTTCTACCTTCCACTAGATACAGCCTTTTCATTCTTTCCAAATTGGGCTTCGAAAACCATTGGGTCCAAGCCCAAATTATCACTTTTGAAATTGGTTGACTCTGATTCTTCAATATCTCCCTTCTCCATTACTTCATTCATTCTTGATTGAACCACAACGGCGCCCACCTTCTCATTATACCCATTGAAAGAGCAATTAATGATAGCATCGATAGGGGGTCATGCCCGTTATGTATTTTTGAATTCGGCTCTATTCTTCAAACACCGCCTCTTCACTTCTTCCTTCCCCAGAATCAAAGTATCCTTCCAACCTGTCAGGATGGGATTCCACACTATACAGTTTCGGTCCAAATTCTTTAACAAAGACTTCAAACACTCTATCATCAATTTTGATAGAGACCCATTCATTAATCATCTCCCATTGGTAACACTCAATCTGAATTCTGCAAGTAGTATATGATTTGGATTCTGCACCTCTGTCATCCCATTTTATCGGCTTTCCCCATAGCTTTACAATCACTTCAAAGTTTTTTGAACACCACATACATACAGGCATACCCGTAATCGCTATCCATACTCTCCGTGAGTGGCACCAGAATATATCCCAATGAGGTCTAAGCTCATCAAAGACAGACAACAATAGTTCATCTTCCAACGCTATATCCCGAGTTTCACTGGTTGTAAAAGTTATTAGACACCTGTATGGACCAATGTCCCTTACTTCTATGTCCCCTGGACCTTTCCATTCGTCTAGCAGTAAATTCATCACGTTTCTGAACTCAATTGGTTTACTGGAACAACCCATTAAGCTTCTCTTTAGCCTTTCCTTTTGTTCTTCCGCCCATACACCCTTTACCTCCTTTATTCTACTTTTCTCCATACTTGCTGCAGTTTCTCTCAT
>JASCZI010121233.1:0-18261 GCA_036250425.1 Stylosanthes scabra | reverse complement strand
AGGAAAACAATGTTGATACGTCTGGCATGCGGTTTGACTCGAATGCTAGAACTGCATTAGCTTTTGTTACACTTAGAGCTGATGGTGAACGAGAATTCTTGTTTTTTCGGAATCCAAGTGCTGATATGCTGCTTCATGAATCAGAACTTGATATAAATATCTTAAAGAAGGTATTTTTAATCTCTGTTTGTATTTTATGGAATGTTTCCCTAAACCTATGCTTAAAAAGCCTTATATATGTAAACATTGATTTCAGGCTAGAGTTTTCCATTATGGCTCCATCAGCTTGATTGATGAGCCTTCCAAGTCAGCTCATCTTGCTGCTATGAGAATTGCCAGCAATTCTGGTAGTATTCTCTCTTACGATCCGAATTTGAGATTGGCACTATGGCCATCAGCCGAGGCTGCTCGCAAAGGCATAATGAGTATTTGGGATCAAGCCGATGTCATAAAGGTAAAATATATCGGGTTATGATTCTAACGCAATCTACAGTAATTGCCTAATTGTAATTTTTCTTTTGAACATATGTTCACCTCATGTGCTGTTTTCTTATATATATGCAGATAAGTGAGGAAGAGATTACATTTTTGACTGGTGGTGATGATCCTTATGATGATAATGTTGTATTGACAAAACTATTTCATCCTAATCTCAAACTTCTAATTGTTACTGAAGGCTCATCTGGTTGTAGATATTACACCAAGGTATGTATGCATGCTGAAGTAATTTAAAGCACAAATTATCATTTCTGCATCTTTCTATAAACTGATTCAGGATTCAACTAATTCTGATTGCTTAATTTCATGCAGGAATTCAGGGGCAAAGTTGGAGGTGTTAAAGTCAAACCTGTTGACACAACTGGTGCCGGTGATGCCTTTGTCGGTGGGTTTCTCTACAGCTTGGCTTCTGACCAAAGTATTCTTAAGGTATTTTGGAGTCTCAGTTCGTTCTAGTTTTAGATTAAATTCATGTAGCAACTTTTCTGTTTAATTTTCATGGTTGATGATGCTGGAAACTTCAATTATTTATGCATGTTGATAGTGCTGTAGGGACTAGGAACAGGGAAAGACAACTATTTATTCATAAAAAACTGAAGTTTGAGTAACTTTGTTCCTTGCTAATGAAAATCAGCATTTGCAAATGGATTTGAACTATTATTTCCTGTTAAAATCATTTATAGTTGAGATTTTTATACCATGACATGCATAGAGACAGAATTGTCCTTAGACCAAACATTTATACATAAAATTTCATTCGATGAACCGTTCTAGATGGTATAGCGAAAATTATAAACTAAACCTGAAATTTAGGAGTCTGAGTTAAATATGTCATGAGTTGAATACAAGTTTATGCCTTTTTTCTATGCTTGCAGGATGAGAAACGGCTGAGAAAAGCTCTATATTTCGCAAATGTATGTGGCGCCATTACTGTAACAGAGAGAGGTGCAATACCTGCAATGCCTACAAAGGAAGCTATCTTGCAATTCTTACTGGAAGCAGCTTCAATATAGCAAAACTCAGATTTTTTTTTTTTTGTTATAACATATTTCATTTGTAGTTAAACTATAGCTTAGGTGATGCTGAGCTTCTTGTTAATTTTTTTTTAATATATATTTTTTTCCCTCAAAAACTTCCAACTGTAATTTCCATATGTAAGTTCAATTTGCCTTGCTCTCTCAAGTTTTGGCTTGTATGTGCTCTTAGACTTAAGAAATAAAAGTAATATCAAAGGTGTTCAGTTTTTGAAACATGGAATGAAGAAATGTTAATAACTAAACTTGTTACAAAACTGTAAGGCTTTCAATGATGTGAAAGTTCTGCATTGTTTTAAATGAAGAATTCTTGTTTCTGCATCTTCCATTTAACTAGTTTAAGATCACCAATGTTGGTCTATCTTACCTGGTATGAAAATTATTGTTCTCGTGGAAGAATACTTTTGGTTTAAATAATGATTATGTTTTAACAGAACCAGTTAATCATAGTTCTCAACTTCATTATAGAACCTTAAATTTAATAGACTTGAATCATGTAATGCAAACAACAGGGCTGAGGATTCGGTAACCCTGTTTATGGGAGGGGCACCGATAACCTCTCCAAAAAAATTTCTGAATTGAACCCCGCACTAATATATTATAATTCTTAAAACTCCGTAAACTTTTTGTAACTTGAGTTTATACCCCCTTCTTCTTCCTCCGTTTTTTCTCTCTCTCTCTGGTCTGTGGAATAAGGAGATGGGACTTTTGACTCAATGCTATGTAGGATTGCTAAGAACTCCGCTGCATTTCCAAAACCCTCGTCCCTCGTCTTAGCAATCCTATTTCCGGTTTTGATGACAACATTAAATTTTCTGAATATGAGTCCAAATAGATTTATATGGTAAATTGAAGAAAACACCTCTAGATGAGAACTCTTGTTAAGAATTTGATTATTGCAAATGAAAATAAAAGGAAAAGGAATCTTTATCTTCTCTCGGCAACAATCATCCTTTCCTCGAAAAGTTCACAACTTTGCATTCTTCTTAGTTCTTTCTTTCATTTTCACTTTGCGTCTGTCTTTACATGATTTTGTTACTTGGTATTGACAAATATTTTTGTTTCTTTTTTTTTCAGTGTTTCATTACTTTCGTTGTTCTTGAATGTCTGCTATGTTCTACTCCTATTAATAATGTCATAAATCCCACCATTTGGTTTAAATTTCAACTTTTCTGAGTATTATGTGTTTCAATTGCAAAAGTTCTATTTTTATTCTGGGAGAGGTCTTGGCATTTCTACCCAAGATGGAGTCAAAAGACCAAACTCTTTATTCCAGAGGCTAGAGTGTTCGAGAAAGGGAGGAAAAAGAAGTAGTATAAACTGAAATTACAAAAAAAAAATAAATGACATTTTACAAATTATGACAAAATAATGTGGGGTCAAACTTATAAATAATTTTGAAAAGGTTACTGGTGCCCCTCCTCTAAAGAGGGTCACCAAATCCTAAGCCTGCAAACAGTGTAAATTGTAAGAGAACTCACTATAAACCTTAGATAGGCTTCAAGTTTTCAAGTCCATAAAATAGAAAGAAAAAAAAAAAGACCACAAATTTTGAATGCATAGTTTTCTATCCTCCATATTATTCTAGTGAATATTAGGATGACACATCAGCAATTTCTCCTAAGCATAGGGCATAAGCAAGAGGATAATAATAAATTAAAAGTCACCAACCACTGATTAGATAGAGATTCAATTTAGTTCTTAAAATTGCAAGCATGTTTCACTTTAAAATGTGTGGGCATGTTTTCAGGTTAACATCAATCTATGATTGGAGGAAGAAGAAGAAAGAAGACAAGAGTGTACTCTAAAATGGTGGCAGGTGCCAACTGTTGGTGGGGCAAGAGAGAAGTGAATTCAATGAATTACTCTGTTTTCTTGCAATTAAGAATCTCAGTGTGACTATTTGCCATAATGCCTTTACTTGGAAAAATATATATATAACTGACTCGTGAGTAACTACATTTCAGTCACAATCTGTTATTAATGCTCACTCAAACTTGGTACTACTACTATTATACATACTTGCAATTCAATATCAACAGTCTCAACAATTAAGTTTATAATCATATTAATCTAGTTTGTGTATGAGATGGTAAAGTGTTTCACATTATTGTCATCACTTAGCTTTGTATCACATTATAATTGTTTTAGCAGAAGAAATGTTTTGCAGGTGTTTTGTGATTTATAATAATTCAATGATCTTAACTATTAATTTTTATATGTATATATTTTATTATAATTTTATAATTAAAATTAATGACAAAATTACTGAATTACTCAAATTTTGGGAGCGGCCGAAATGCTTTTTATATATTATACTTGCATATTCCTTTTACCTTTTACTTCTATTCATTTGGTCATCAGCTTTATTAATTTCTCCTGAGAGATATATGTGAGTCACATCCAAAAGGTAAAATGCTCATCAGCTCATAGACGTATTTCATGTGATATAAATGAAAAAGAAAATCAACAAATTTTTTTAAACTCTAACACCCAACAAGCTAAGAAGGAGCTAGACCTTTAATTTGAACTCAATTCATCTCTTAGATAGTAACTTTTATTTTAAAGGAAAAATCTAATAGAATATATATATATATATAATTACTTTATAGAACAACTCATCTTTAAACCTATAGTTAAAATTTCATTTCATTTATCATTAAAAAGAAAAAAAGACAAAGATGCATGTGTACCTATCCGTTGGACAAGAGAACCATGATAATAAAAAATTAATAAAAATAAGAGGAAACTTTATAGTAGATTGAGAGATCTATAAATTAAACAAATTAAACACTATTCTCCATCCCTAATAAATAAATAAACAACAATAATAATAAACTTTCTTTTTCTTTTTTCTTTCCCTTCTCTTTCCATGTATGTCCATTGTAGAAAGCAGTGTTGAAAAAGTTTGAAGTTTGATAATGAAAATAGATTTGCACTAAAATAGCCAAAAAAGTTTGTCATCTACTACATCTTTTGTTTTTCCTATTTGATGTTAAAAGGAGAAGATGTCAGCTTTTTTCAGTGAATCATTTTTTCTTCCAATGAATGATCTCATTATTGTTGAAATGATTCAATTAATCATCACTCTCATCAATCTTCAGTTCCACCCTCCTAAAAATAGACTAGTTTTCATGATATACACTAACGAAAAGTTTTTAAATATATCGATGTGTCGGTATTTATGTAATCTGTAACCGTTGATTTTGATTTATATATATTTTTTATTTTTTTTAATTAAAATTAACAGTTACATATTATAGGTATACCGGTACACTGATATACTTGAAACTTTTTCTTATAGTAACGACACTAACACATAGTACGAGAAAAGAAAAAAAAATCACAAACAAACCCTAGCTACCTTCTACTTGCATTGCATCATATATATTATTCAACAAACAAACAGATTCATAAAACAGTTCAAGAAAACATACATGTAACATATAATAAATCATCAAAATGGTGATAGAGAGTGATCTCACATCTCAATCTCTTTCCCATGTTCCCACCATTTATGCTGAAACACAGTTGAATCCACATGCATTTATTATGTCACGTTGTCACACCTATTAATTACTTAGGCTTTTATTATTGTTACCATTGTTGTTGTGTCATGCTATTTGAAATTTCCCGCTCTTTTTTTTTTATGGTATAGTAACATGCACATTATTACAGGATTCATAATCATAGCTGCCATAACAAGTTATTAAATTTGTGTGACATCAGCTATATGAATTATGAATTAATAAAGGTGGAATATATCAATGGATTTTCTTCCTTTTCCTATGATCTACTTTTAGTTTTTCAGCTGTAAATAAAGAATATAGTCAGTGATGACGAGTATGGTGGGCTCAAGCCCCCATTGAATATATGAGTTTAATTTCGTTTTATTTTATTTTTTTAATTTGGTAATAAATGAAGCTGAGAAGTTTAATCACTTTTATACAATATGTTTTGATATATATACGATTTATGTCCTTAACATTTGCAAAAATTTAAAAAAGGTCCTAACGTTTAATTTGATTTAATTTTACCCTTAATATTTTCAATTTGTTTTAATTTTACTCCTAATCGATGACAAATTGAAAATATTGAGGGTAAAATTATAAGCAATTAGGGGTAAAATTGAAACCAATCGAAAACGTTTGGACAAAATTAAATCAAATTAAACGTTAGGATTATTTTAAAATTTTTCACAAACGTTAGGGATATAACCATACTTTACCCTATATATAAATACATAATAATTAACTTTTGTGTGTATGTTACATTTTTATTTTTGTTTAACAACTTAAAATTTCCTTTATTAGAGTTAGGCAAAAAGAAAAAAAAAAGAAGAAGTAAAAGGTAGTTGTGTTGGAATTCACCACTTCCACATACACTTATTTGTTTTCAAAAGATTTTCATATAAAAAAAAAGGGGATTGAATTGAAGTTCATGTCTACATGCCATGCAAAATCTGCTTTTTAAATTTAGAAAGAAAACTTTATCCCAAAAAATATTGAGGAAAATAAAATGGTTAGTTTTGTTTTGGAAATAAATGTCTGCGCTAGGTTACAATCTCAAACTTCCATGCGGTAAGAACCAAAGAGAATATGATTCTCTGAGCATATTCTCCTTTTTATCCTATCTTAGCTAACCTTGTTCAAAAAGCGATGCAACCATATCTTTAATTTATTTATAAATGTGTTTTCTCCTTTATTAATTTGTATCCGAGGTCATTTTTGTCTAATCAAATGTACCTTGGCAAACGAGAGTTTACCTTGGTCAAACTGCTATAGGATCATCAACATCCATAGAAACATTAATTGATCATGAAAAAAAATACATTTTAAGAGTGTAATGATAAAAAAGGTTTCATAAAATATGAATTAAATATAAATTTATTTTTATTTTTTAATTTTTAAGAAATACTGTATTTTTTAACAATTAGGTTAAATACACGCTAAAACCAATTATTAAAAACGAGTTAAATGCCACACTCACGTATTTATATACAAATATATTATTTACCGTATATTGTTGTTTTTTAAACTCAATTCATTCTAAACCTACCCAATATAAATGGTCATTTGTTGAAAGCTATAAATTGTTAAACACAAGTGTAAAATTAATACTAATATATAGTACGTAAAATCAAACTCATAAAGATATGATAGCTAAAGTTTTTTACAAAATCTTAAAAGAAGGAAAAAGCATGAAAGATCCAAAGGGAATAACAAGGTTAATGTTGAATGGAGGAACATGTCTAATGGAAAAAGTTGGCTTTACTTTTTTACGGCAAACCATATCTAACTGCCAACCTGCATGCATTTTCGTTTAATTCATATTCAAAAATATATTGCTGAAATGTGGACATCGCAAAAGATAGATTTGTACTCCATAATATTATTTGAGTTTTATCATACTCTTTCTCATATTATTATTCACTCCTACTATCTTAGTTCTATCTTCTATCCCAAACATATATACATCTTATTTCATTTTATTTTAATCCTCTAATTATATATATAAAGAAACGAAAAACCTTTATTATTTGCCCTCTTCTATAAATTAGGCAACATCGTTCTTCTTGCCTAAAATATACAATAATAATTAGGTGGTCACGTGAAATTATTATTAATAACTATCAAATAATTTGATATATATGTTTGACTAAATTATCGACTAAATTATCATCTAATAATTTTAGTGTATCAATTTTATATGAAGTTAACCATATGTGAGTTTTTATTTAATAATTATTGATATTTATACTCTTCAAATAATAACGAGTGTTATAGTATATGAGACATACTCAAATATAGAGTAAAAATACAAAGATACATAAAAGGAGTAAAAAATCACATATTCAAAGGGTTAATTTTTTTTAATTATATAGTAAGTGCTATAATAAATTTTATGTATCTTCTTGTGTATATATTGAATGAGTAACCACCATAATATAGATATCATTGGTGAGTGGTGAGGATGTAGGGCTGCAAGAAAATAAAATATACTATTTATTAAATTTGTAACATTTCTTAAACTTACAATTTAAATAATATAACCATGAATATTAAATTAAAGAACAACGATAGAAATTGTTGTAAAAATAAACAATATACGAGTATAGATACTTTGAACTGAGATTAGCTATAGTAGCTAGCTTAGCTTAGCTAGTAGAAAGTAGGGTGTGGATTCCTCTGTCAAATCTTGTCTTTTTATAACCAATCAATTAGGCAGTCCTGTCGAGGGGTCAAATTCCACGTGTGACCCTACAATCGAAGGGCTAACCCCCCTTACCATACCCCTAAACCCTCCATTCAAACCCCAACTCCAATGTTGGCCCCTCCACTTCCTCACGTGAACAGCCCACGTGACACCGCTATGCAGCTCCATTTCCCCTGCTTCCACAATGTCTCACAACACATGTTCTTTTGACCATCCAAATATGTAGTAAACAAAATGGTAAATGTTATGCAATTGCACCATAACAATACCAAAAAATTCTATTACAAACAGATTTAAGTATTTTTTAATAAGAATATTATCATATTTAAAAGTTTATTTTTTTCATAATAATAGCATTAATTATACATGAAATTTTAATAGCATAAATCAATAATTAAGATTCAATCAAAGTATCTATATATCTTTATTAGAACACACATTAATATCTTCATCATAGACCTTTCCTAACAATATTTGTGTATATCTATTTTTTCGATAAAAAATAGAAAATTATTTTAATTTTACTATTTATATTATTTGACACAAAATTCTCTTATATTTAATATAAAAATAAATAATTTAATTAAACTCTATTAATTAAAAAATTCTTAAAAGTTAACATATTTATTAGTCTCCTAATAATAATGATAGATGAGATAATATATTCTATGAATAATATTTTTATTTTATTTAGATGATAATGTTTTTTAATTTTGAATAATAATTTTTAAAATTTTAAATAATAACTTAATTATTTATGCTCTAAAAAATAAAAACTCCTAATATTAATTATATAGCAATATTGATAATTAAAATAAATATATATATAACGTTACTTGAAACATAATATATAAAAATTACAACATTTTTATATTTATATACTTTTTGCTAAATTCACATTTGCCATCACAATTATTTGAATAAAATTTTATATTTGCAACAAATTAGTGATTAAACCGAATCAAAAGCTAGCTAGTGATCATAACCATAAGGGATTCATGAACTAATGTGTTCCATATGTTCCCTTCAATCTCTGCCACTAGCTTCTCTCCTTCTTCCTCCAAACCATCTTCAACATCAACCTTCACCTTCTCCATATCCTCTGACTCTATCAACCCATCAATGTCCTCCAAAAACTCACACCTCATGCATGGGAACTTCCCTATCCTCTTCCACACTCTCTCCATTAAATCTTCAGCCGTTGTTCCTTGGTAACAACAACAACGCCCATGCAAAAACCAAAGCCTGCTCTTTTGGTCGCTTTTTGTAGTAGGCCTAAGAACCTCCATTAACACCTCATCCACCAAGTCAAACATCAGCCTCCAATTCCAGCGCAGACCCAGTTTTTGTGTCATCGAAAAGATGCAATCTTTAACGCTCTGGGGAGTGGAAACACGGGAATTCAAAATTGGGTGTTCTTCGAGGTCATGAAAGAAGCGTTGACCTGTTGTTGTTGTTGTGGCAAGTTGTTGTTCTTCCTTGTTAAGAGTACGGCTTAGGATTCCTGTGATATACTGAAATTCTGGTCCGTGATGATGCTTTTCAGATTCAGCTGCAAATTCTTCTCCGGTGGTGGATGATGAATATGAATGGTGGTTAATGGTTTTGGCTTGAACGATGTCGTTTGTGCTGAATTCTCGGGTGGCGAGTGTGCTTTGTTTGTACCTGTGACTGTGATGATGGCTCCAAGGACTAGATGACTGTTGGGGGCTACTTTTGTCACATACCCCTGATGACTGTGCATGCCAACAAAATTCAATTAATTAATTATTACAAACTACAATTAAATTGTTAAAATAAGTGAACAAAAAAGTTTGACTGCTAATAAACAAAACTTGAATAATTCAACAAACTTAACCGTTGCTTTACTTACACATGATCATATATTTTTTACAACATTTTTAAATGTTATCTTATTTTATTTAATCTAATTGATTTCGGTTTTGTCTCTGTATTGGTTGATAATAGCAAAAGTGTTTGACTCATAGCTTTTGAATATAGAATAAAACTCATTTTATTTTTTAAATGCCGGGTTTCACCGAATTAATACGATTTTCTAATTATAATAATAAATAATAATAAATTTTTAATATTAAAAAATTACACTATTTTAATTTTTACACTCTTCTTACAATATTATAGGCATTTTAATGTAACAAGCGCCAATGACTAATATAGTATATTTTTTTTAATATTTGAAATTATATGAGTGTATTTGAAAAATTGGACCAATTCGATCCAACCCGCCAAATCTGAGAGACTTAAATCGAATTTAAGCTCTTTCAAAATATATATATATTATGTAAAATCTTCGCAACTATTTTCAAATATATCTAAGTTGGACATAATAAACTTTGGAATAAACGGCAAGTCCTGAACAACTTAGAAACTAACAAGTTGCTAATATAAGGAAATGTACTAAAAAGAACCTTTTTTTGGACAAAAGAATAGAAAAGGTTAATTAATTATTATTACCTGCTTTTTATTGTGATTAATTTTGGTTGGTGGAAGAGAAGCTTCAGTCTTGATAGGGAAAAGGTTGGGGCCGACAGTGTTGATGTTATTGAGAAGATTGTTGGACAATGGATGATGAGTCTTCTTGTTATGGGTCCTTGTGGCATGAACTATGAATGGCTCCTCTTGCTTTTTCAGCTTTGATGATGATGCTGAGTTGAACTTTTCATGATTCACCTTCTTATTATTACATTTTGTCACTGATGATTTCTGGTTCTGCTTCAACGACCCTTCTTCTTCCTTTGGCCTTATCAAAACTCTTGGAAGCTCTTCCACTGGTTGTGGTGGTGGAGGAGTTGGGTTGTGGTTGGTGTTTTTGTTGGTTTCTATGAGTCTTAACCTTGGAGAAAAAGATGATGATGATGACGATGAGTTTGAATCAGGATGATCAAGTGATGATGATGGGTTGGAAGAAAGTTTCTTTTTAAGTTTGATTTGGGTAACAAGTTGTTCTCTTGGTTTGAGGGTGTTAGTGATGTCTTGTCCAACTTTTCTATTATTATTATTGCTCATCATCACATTCTTCTTAACTTGCTTCACAATTTGCCTTGCCATATGGCTTGGTGATGATGAAGAAGAAGAAGAACTTGTTCTTGTTGTTGTTCTGCCATTAGAGACATTGTTGTTGTTGTTGTAATCAAAATGGTTCCTTTTTGATGCTGAGAACCGCATCTCCTCCAAGTCTTGCTCCTTGGTGTTGATTTGGAGGGAGAGTCTGTGGTGATAGTAGTCAAGATCTGAAGCTGTTCTTCTTGGTGATGAACCAACAATAACACAATCAGTGCTGTTCCTGTGTTTGGACAAGAGAATGTTTTGGTGGTGGTGGTGAAGATTTGGTGTGGAAAGGCATGAAGATGATGAACAAGAGGGTGAAGAAGGAGGTGGAAGAAGATCAAGACCCATCAATCTTGCTACCAATGTTGGTGTCTTTGCTGGAGACATATCACCCACTACTTCACTGCTACTACTTGTTTTCATCACTTGTATCTTCCTCTGTAGTTAAATAAAATCAACATATCTCATAAAAAGTCGAACCTTCTTACCCCTATTTTGGGTCTTTGTGAAATGAAAATTTATAGAAAAAAACTGATATTAGAATAATTAATAAAAAAGTACTTACTGGAATTTTGAAATGTTGTTCTTGTTTGATGAGAGAAGAAGTAGTAGTATGTGATTCTTCTTCCAAGCTATTCCTAGGTGCTGCTGATCAAACCATAGTCAGAACAAATTAACAGAAAGTGTAGTGTACTATATATGTACTTTAAAGTTCAAATTAAATAAGGGCAGCTATAGCTAGATACATACCTTGTGGAAGGGGAACATTGTTATTATTATCTTGGGGTGATGACTTTTGTTGCTGATTAAGGGTGGTGGTGGAGGGGAAGTGATGAAATGGATGGGCATGAAACAAGTGAAAGAAGGCACACATGCAACCAGAAGGTGGTGTTGTTGTTGGAGCATTATTACTGCTTCTCTTGGAAGATCTACTAGACCAATTCCAATAATCCTTTCCCATGATTGGTGATGCAGTTGAGCTCAATGAACAGGGAAAGAGAATGGTTGCTGCTGTGATGAAAGAAATAAGAAATGGAGATAGAATAATGAAAATGACATGCACTACTACTATTACTACTACTCTCTGCAGATATAGAGAAGAAAAGAGATGAAATGAAGTGAAACTTTGTGGAGTGATGAACCAAGAACCGAGAAAACCGGATCCTTTATCAACCTATTAATAAAATAGTCATACTCTATTAATAAACTCCCTCTAAAGTGTAAAGGACTTAAATAAGTACACTCAACCTCCATTATTTTAATTTACAATTTTTTTAAAAAGGGTGATACTCATAAGGAGAATATGAAGTTTTTATATGAAGATTACATTTCGAATAACTAAATGATTCAGTCATAAGGTAATTTCACATGAATATATCTTTGAGTATCCATGTGTCAATATCGTCTCTTATGTGGGAGACTTTTTGGAGAGGGAATGCAAGATGAGAAGACACCACATCCAACTCAAAATTTTAAGGTGTTAAGTAAGTGAATTTCTCATCTTATAAATTCTTCATTTCTGCTTGCTTTCAAAAATGTGTAACTAACTCTCACACTTGAACATCAACAAAAGGTGCATAATATTTCACTTATTAAAAGTTAAATATGTTTCGTCTAATGGTCATCTCAGTAATTTGTTTAAACAAGTGTTGGGTATTTAAATATTACTTCGTGCATATAATAATCTATTGGTCAACAATAAATTCTTAAATGAAACTCAAATTCGTGGCAGATTAATTATTGATATGTCGAATTTGAGAATAGTGTGAAAAAGAAATTAAATAAAAAAATTAAATATATGCTCATACCGCAACCAACTCTCATCTTGACAACTTCAGCACAATTTATATAAGCATTTAATAAATTCTCTTGAAATAAAATCTTAAAAATGTGTGGTCCTATCTATATTTACATTTCGTATTATCTATTGCACCTTAAATTGACAACATTTTCTAAAATCCAAAATTTGGATATGAAATATGATGATAACTATAAGCTAAGCATTTTCATTCTTATTTTAATAATGGAAGTTTTATAAGAATTCATAAAAATATATAATATAAAAAATAAAATAAAATAAAAAACCATTTTTGTGCAATGTTGTTGATTGCACTCACTTCCAAGCAGAGTTTGGCAGAGGGAGGAGGAGGGTAGAGCAAGTTCTGGTATTTGCTATTGGGAAGTGAGTTGGTTGGGTAAAGCGAATTAAGAATCCAGGGAAGATGACGAAATCACCACGCTCTCTTCAATTTAATTTGTTATTGCTTTGCAATAAGCAATAACATAATAATAACATTATTATGGTTAGAACATAGAAGCATATCATATCATGTCATGTCATGTGATAAATAACATGCATATGGAGGCACAGTCGTGAGTCACCTGCTGCCGACCCCGTACAACAATGTGATTCCCACATTCGTACTTGTGTCTTCTTATTAACGTTAACTAATTCAAAACCTATACTTATTTATTGGGGATCTGCAATGTAACTACAACACTTCCTTCTAATCTTTCAAATAATTTTGTTCAACTGAACCCATTCCCTCTTCATTTGTATTTAAAGATTACACCTTATAAGAACAACAATTAAAAGGATCTATTTCTCGATGTAAGTTCAATTTTTATCGCCCTTTCTATATACAGTGAAAATATGATAATTTACTTCCCATTAATGATCAAATAATTGACATTTTAATTAAATCACTCTCAGGTGTGTATATATATAAAAGCATGATTCCCTGTATATATTGACTTGCATAAATTTTGATAGATAATAACCATCACTACCCAACTGTTGATGAGTCATGAGTGTGTGCCACGGAACATCTAAAGAGAGGAGACTTTACAATATTATTATACTTCAACACACATACATACAGTACTTATTGTGAAATTAAATGGCAATGCAAGTGTACTCTGTATAATAGTAACATAAAATAGTTAGTAGAATTAAATTAGTATGCATTTTTGAATTGATTGCTAGCTAGCTAGCAGTAGTGTTGATGAAAAAGAAGAAGATATATGAGGAACATGAGGCATCTAATCAATAATAGAGGACACAATAATTTTTGCTGCACCATATCATCATCATCATCATCAATACAGGCAAGGATTTGACTGAGACTGATTCTTAACTTGGGCCACAACCTATTACACTGTCACCGCAAATAATGTGGTAGCTAGCCTCCTCTTATTCATTTTTAAACCTACTCTCCTTCCATCTATCTATGGAGTATTCTATTCATCAATCATCATCCTCTTACATGCAACAACCCATCATCATCAATAATAATAATCCCAGAATTTTCAATTCAAATAATTCTTAAATTAAATAATTTCAATAAAAATATATATTAATTTTTATTTTTCACGGTATCTCTTAGCCCGATAGACAAAGACTAATCTATCGCGGATTAGATATCTAGCTACTAGCTACTGGGTTGCTACGTGTACAAGACACATATCAGATATTCATTTAAGAGTTTGACAATAGTTATTGGGTTGGTGCAACGGCGGAACCAGAAATTTTATAAGAGGGGCCAAAATTAAATATAAAATAATAATATAACAAAAACTTTAAAATATAATTCATAGATAAAAATTAATATTCAGCAATATATTTTATGATTTTAGTACTTTTAGTTATGTTGACCATGTTTGATGAACCTAAAATCATCTATTATCATGTTTGAATTTAATTTTGAAATAATTTTCTTTCAATATTTTTAACATATAATTTTCTAAAAATTTGTCTTTCATTTTGTTTTGATATCTTATTTTAATAAGTCTTTCTCATGAAAAATAGATAAATAAATATGGAAAATAAAATTTTATTAAAACAAATTATAATTTTATATTTTTTGAGAAAAAACTAAGGAGGGAACAATAAATTTATTTAATATATTTATATATACAGTAAATATTAGGTATACATTTATTTTTTTCAATCAAATCATTTATTTTTTATTAAATAAAATACTATTTTAATGTCAAATAGCATAAACTTTTATTTTACATTGAAATAATATATAAAATAAATAATTTTATTAAACTTAAATGGATAGAATAGATATATACCTAAAATTATTGTTATATATAATATGTTTATATTATTTTTTTATTATCATTAATCTAAATGCTATTACTATTGACTTATTATGATAGACATCATATGTATTGAATTATTTACAGAGAATTTTATTATCTCTGCTGTATTAAGTATTAGCATATATATATATATATATATATATACTAATAATAATACTACTATTTTTTTTGGAAAAATTTGGGGGGACTATGGCCACCTTAGGCCCCCATAATTTCGTCATTGGGTTGTTGTATGTACAAAGAAAAATTTAAATTTCTGACACTTCTTTAATAAATTAATGAGTTAATCACTAGACCAATTCAATTTGATTAATGTAAATATTAGCTAGGATGAATATTTAAAACTTGGAGAAAATTATATGATGTGATATATAATGAACTATAAAAATATATAGTTTTATTATCACATTTGAGCATATATTTTAACATAATGTGTTAGTATTTTTCTTTCAAAAAAATATATTACACATTGAACTAACTAATTTGATGAGTTTGAGTTGAGTTAAGTCAATAAATATTTTAGAAATTTTAGTTCAACCCATCTATCAATTATTTGATCAAATTTAATTGTTTTTATGCCTCTTTCTTTTCACAAGAGATGATCATGTTCAAAACCAACATAATTAAGAAGATCAGAGGATATTAATCCATTTAAATTAGATATAATAATCTAATTTACCTTAATGCATGCTACATTATTATTAATCCAATTCACCAACAAACAGAAACAGATCTTTTACTCAATATTATTCCTTACTTAAATTAAAACAAGTAATGAACTTTATTAACTAATGATCTCATGGTCATGGATCTATATATCTGATCTGAATTTAGACCCAAAATTGGAAATAATAATAATGGACCCATTGAGTTCCTTGTATTTATTTGTGACCCACAAAGTAGTGCTTTCATCAGGTTCTCCGACAGGTGAAGCTATTTAGAAAATTGCCATCTCCTTGTCGTGTGCTCTAGAAAACAAGACACAAATATATATATATACAATGGTAAGTAATAAAAATCCTACTACATTAATTTTTCTTTGTTACGTACCATAGCTTAATTGTTACTATAGCAAGTGGTAATAGTAATCATGTAAAATTGAAAGGGACCACAACACACACAAGCTAGCCCCATGCTATTATTCAAATTGTTTTTATTCTCTTTTGATGAGACACTACTACGCCATTGTTTTCAATACATCTCACACAGTCTGAAAGAGAGAAAAATAAATTAAAATGTTGTGTCTTTTTCCATTTAGTGAAATGGGCTTGTAGAAGTAGTGGTCCCAATATGTGGCCTTATAATTATTATGTAGATAGAGTATGGACCTGCAAATTACTAATTCAATTTCCAAATTAAATTTTCAATTATTTAGATGTATTAAATATTTTATATGTAAAAAAATTAATAAGTTATCAAATTAGTTATTGAAATATATACAATATACATATTAAAAATAAGTGAAACAAGATATGTATATATACACGAATACATAATAAGGAAGAATAATTACATAATTTATTATAAAATTTGTCCCAAATTAATGATTAGTATTTATTCTAAAGTATAAGTAATTCATAAAAGAAATAGTGACACTGTATGATTTAAAATTAAATTTTATAGTGAGAATATATGATTTAGTACATATCAAACTGAATCAATCGTCAAATGGGTGGAACTATAAGTTTAAAGGTTTAATAAAGATTTAATGGAGGTTCAACTTGAGTTGAACACTTGAACTAGATATATTAAAATAATATAATTATGTATAAATATATATATCTTTGAGAAAAAAAAAATTTTTGTTTTATTATTGTGAACTGCTTAATTACTAAAACATCAGCAACCAATTTACCAATTTTTACTTTAAATCGTATCCGCTTGATAATTGTTCTAGTTAAACCCAATTAAACCAGCAGTAAGTTCGATTGGGTTTATTAATTATAATCATCATGATACATATAAAATTTTTGTAGATCTAATACTATATATTAATTAAACTTGTGTTTATTTATGTTAAAAAGCTTATGAACTTTCATAGAGACAGACAGCAAGCAATTAAAATAATTCTTTTAAATATTTTTTAATGTTTTTTCACATAATTGTGAAGAACATAATGCTCAATTTCATTGGAGGGCAAGCAGTATATATATATTATCAATTCTCCCTACTAGCTACATATGAGCATATGCATATGGGAAAAACAAATTAAATAATAATATGCAACAAAGTTTGTGAAAATGTATGTGCTGTACTATTCTGTGTTTTAACATCCACCTTATTACTTGTACAATTTCCAAATCTCTGAAGAGAGCATAATACAGCCGAGGAATATTTTTTTTTATATATATAAGTTTAATAATAACAATTCATCATGTCTCAAATATAAAAATAGTATGTTGTATTTTGAAAACGAACATGATATCTTATCCGTTATACATGTTAGATATGATCATCTATAATAATGTAACAATTTTATAAGATATAGTTTTTTATTTTTATTATTATTTTGTGTTTGAATGAGAGCACATGAGGTCATCTTGAGAGAGCAAGATTCATTTTTTGCGCAAAACTTTGCAGATTCCTCCTTACATTATTCCTGACCCATCTTACACACTGCTCCCATACTCCATATCCTATGTTATTATTATCTAAAATTAAGAGAGAGAAAGAGACAACACAAACACTAACCCTGCTTCAAATTTTGAAGTGATCCTCTTTCGCGGGGGCTTCAAATAAATTATATATAAAAAATTAGAAAATAATCTAATTAACAAAACTATTCTCCTAATATAATAATAATAATATGCTGTATTAATTAAGAATCGGTATTTGTGAGTGGATACCATATGATTTCAGATGATGTAGCCATAACCATACACATTTCTTTGTTTATATATTTTGTTTTCTTCTGTCTTATGCCACTTTCAGTTTGCATTTTCAAATTATCATATGAAACAACTTACAGTTATACACGGAAGCCAAAGTGGAAATATTTTTTTTTTCTGAAAATTTTTGGAATAAATTATTTTTTTTCCTTGTCTTCGTTAATAATCATATAAAAAATACATAATATTATATGTAATAAGTATGTAATTATAAATATTAAATTAAATAAAATAATTTTGTATCATTGTCTTTCTAATTTTTTTTTAGGGTTTGGGAAGATAGTGTATTTTATTTTACACAACATGCCTAATTTTAGTACTTGTTATTTAATTAAAATTTAGACATATCTATAAAAGCACTTGAATTTTGTTTCATAATTATTTTTAGGTTGAATATATAGAATTATTGCAATACTACTATATATATATATATATATATATATATA